>CM023491.1:39445309-39477926 GCA_013339685.2 Hyalomma asiaticum
GAGAAAAAGAAAATTGTCTTGAGAAAGGTCCGCTCGACAGAAAGGTCGAAGAATAAATGAAATATTATTCAAGTGCTGCGTCTCATACTTTCTATATAATATATATATATATATTATATATATCTATATATATATATATATATATTATATATATATAATATATATATATATATATATATATATATATATATAATAGTCACGGGTTCTTGCGGCGAACCAGCGGTACCACAAAAATAGCCGGGAACTAAGAGGAAGAAGAGAACGAAGTTAAGCGGCTGCCTTTTTTCTCGAAGCAGACTCGTCTGGTCCTCGGCCAGAACATTAACGATCCGTGTGTACCAATATATATATATATATATATATATATGCACTGGATCTTGACCTGAAATGCAGTGCCGGTGGGAGATTTGTACGTAGTTGAACCATAAGGATTCGCAGCGCGCACGTTAACTAGAACTAATCCGGAACTCGGCACGCTCTACGACGTGGGAGCTCAGGAATCTCATCAAGGCGAGGAGCATAAATGACAAGGCGTGTGTAAATATACACACGTTTGACTCATTTAATGCATGAGTGGTGATGTCACGGCTGATTTACGGTAACACCGAACGATCTCCAGTGCTTCGCCTACTCGTCATTGTTCGCTTCGCAGAGATGCGTGAATTTTTTTTCTCAACATTGATGGACCTGGAGAGAAGAGTGTGGAAGAAGTCATGCATCTAACGCAATCATTTTGTTCAGTTACCGGTGTCTCAGGCCACCTTGTTAAGTCTCAAGAATTCTGGTTTGGTAAGTGGGCAGCCACTGCAGCACAGTATGCCGGTATTCGCGTGGACACTGCAGCTGTGCGTTATCTAAGTGTCCCCATACCACCTTCGAAACAGCAATTGACATGGTCGAAATACGGCGTCAAACTGCATGTATCCATGCGTCTAAGGCCTGGGGATGAAGGGACCTTTCCATCTTTGCAAGAGCGGCAGTCTGCAAAGCTATTTTCGTACCACGAACGCATACGTCACACATAGATCATATGACCTTACATTTTCACTACGCCGCTTTACAATTTGCGTCTAACTTATGCCCGTTTAAAGCGGAGGTGTTCTGCAAGCAGAATTAGTCATTAATAAACATCGCCTCCCTTTGAGCGCGCCCTTGGTTCGCAGCTTTGATACCGCCTCTTGGTATAATACAGCAATGCAGACTGCCATGCTAATGCGTGTCGGCAGATGGAGCTTCGGTAGCCTCACCGTGTAGATGGGCAGCGAAAGTATTCAGGTATTTGTATAGGAAGAACGTTGATTCACAATGGAGGAAGAGAACTAGGAAGCTTACCAGTAAGCATGCATCCAGTAACGAAACGGATGGGACGAAAAAGCGTTAAGAGCATGGTCAGAGCGGCGGAGAACTCGGATTGGATAGCAAGAATGGAGAAGAAACCGGCATTGAACACTACCGAAAAGGGAAAGACGAAATCAAGAGAGAAAAATTTTACGATAATCCAAAGGGAAGCGCTTTACTGTTTGAGGCAAGGTCCGTTGCCTGAGAACCCGAAGTTACAGAGCGAAATTCAATAAAGAAGGGGATACATGTACTTGCTGTGGAAAAGCTAGGGAAACGACAGACCATATTTTGATTGAATGTACAGATGTCCACCCAGGTGTAGCTTGTGGACACCCCCTACAGGAGGCCATGGGTTCAGGAGTAACAGGGGAAAGCTGAACATGCCGGCGATAGATATAAGTAAAAGGCGCTTAGAGCATTGGTGGCGCAAAAGTATGGAGCAAACAAAAGCGCAAGTAGTTCGGTTAAGATTGTTACATCACAGCAGAACGATAATAGATAAAATAAATAGACGAGGTAAAAAATTAGTTGTGAAAATATGAGTGATTCGGGAAAAGAAATGGTTGTAAACGAAAAAGAAATAAAGCTAGAGCTTGGTGCCCCGGCCACCGCCCCGTTATAAAGGGGACGCTCCTAATATCCATCCATCCATCGTGTCGATCTCAACGGAGATAGCGGCGTCCTGCCGGCGCGTTGTGGGGCAAAGTACAAGCACGACCGGTAAAAATGTGCCTTCTGTGGCCTGTTGTGCTGCCTACACGAAGCTGCGGACCTCTAAAAGCAAAATGGCGATAGTTCAGCACTGAAACTGTCGTTGTCAAGTTCAGAAAAGCTTGCATAACTCAATAGATCGTCGGATGACCTCGCTGCTGTCATTCGTCTCGCACCAGCTCCATATTTCTGATGGCGGGAGGCTATGACGTCAGCGCATACGCTGCACGATGCCTCTGTGAGTTTCGGTTTTGGTTTTAACACACCTTTCAGTCGGTTATTTAAGATTTTTGGCGCGATTATGAGGAAATCTAACGACCCTGGTTTCATCAAGACTATCAGTACCATAGGAAAACATCGATATCCGAACATGGTGAAAAAACAACGGGAGTTGCCCTTTAAGTCAAGTATTGGTCGTGGGATTAAGGTCATTGTGCAAACAGCATGACTGAGTGTATGCTTAACGTGGTCTTACCTGGAACGTCGACAGCACCGTGGCGACAGCAAGGCAGCACATGGTGACGTTGGCACTCATGTCTGTTGATTGACATTTGGGGTTTAACGTCCCAAAACCAGCTCTGATTATGAGGGACGCCGTAGTAGAGGTCTCCGGAAATTTTTACCACCTGGGTTCTTTAAGTGCACTGACCTCGCACAGCACACGGGCCTCAACATTTCGCCTCCATCGAAATGCAGCGGCCTCGGCTGGGATTCGATCCCGCGACCCTCGGATCAGCAGCCGAGTACCACAGCCACTAGACCCCCGTAGTGGGGCCACTCATGTCTGTGCGCAGCACAGAGCTTTCTTTTATGGAGGAAAAAGGCACCCAACGGTGCGGTGTTGTGCGTATAAGAAGCGTCGCTTGTTAGAGTATTCCTGGGATATTTATTTTTATTTTTATTTATTTACAATACTGTCAATCCCTTGAGGGATTATAACAGGAAGGGCAAAAAACAATGATAAAGTAGTGAGTAAACAAATTACAGACACACATATATATATGTATACATGATATCAGGAGTGTTAGTGTAAGTATAACTACAAAGTATGTACTCGTATGAAATTCAAAATATGTTACAAATAACTTGTTACACTTGTTACACATAACTCTTTTAGAACGTGGCACAAAATCGCTGCCCAATCGCATCATCAAGTAGGCAGATGCGCCTATCAAGCAACGTTGGACACAAGAATGTCTAGTGAATGTAAAACACATGTATTGTTTGGTGCATTGCTACTGTAGCCAACAACACACATTAGTTGACCACTTTACGTTACACAAGCGCAGTCTTCACATCTGCCAGTGTGATAGGCGACTTAACATGTATGCCGTGGGGAAGGAGCCGCGGTAGACTAGCAGTTACGCGTTTGGTTAACACCTCAGGGTCCCTGGTTCGATGCTCGCATACTGCTTGATAGGTTGCCTATGTGCTTGCTGTTTCTATTGCAATCACAACCTACGACAAAGTGTGTGTCTTCTTACGTTTAAGTGTGTTCTAACGATATATTCATCATCATCATCATCATCATCATCAGCCAATTTTATGTCCACTGCAGGACGAAGGCCTCTCCCAATCCTCGCCATCCTTGCCTGTCCTGCGCGAGCTGATCCATTTGATGCCTGCGAATTTCTTGATTTCGTCCCCCCATCTTACTCTCTGCCGCCACGGCTGCGATTACCCTCTCTTGGTATCCATTCCGTCGTTCTAACTGTCCATCGGTTATCTAGCCTTCTCATCACGTGGCCTGCCCATGTCCATTTTTTCTTCTTAATATCGTTCATTATGTCGGCGACCCCCGTTTGTTCTCTGACCCACTCGGCTGTCTTCCTATCCCTTAGTGTAACGCCTATCATTTTCCCTTCCATCGCCCGCTGCGCGGTTCTTAACTTCCTCTCTAGCTTCTTTGTAATTCTCCAGGTTTCTGATCCGTAAGTCAGTACTGGCAGGATGCAGTAGTTATATAGTTCCGTTTGAGTGATAGTGGTAGGTTTCCGTTCAAGTTACCGGACCAACCAAAGCCTGGACCTACGACGACGACATCAACAGAGCTTCCAGCCACGGATGCGAACACACGGGTATTGGAACAAAGACTCAAAGAGCCTCTGGACTCGGACAGGCCGTCATTGGAAATTAAACGTAGCGACTCTTAACACGCGAACCCTTTCAAGCGAAGCCAGATTAGCTGAACTACTAGAAGAATTAAGGGGTATTAATTGGGATATCATTGGCCTTAGCGAGGTAGGAAACCAGAGAAGGAGAAGGGTACTTATCGCTTAATGAGGACACGTTCTTTGCTACAGAGGACTACCAGAGAAGCGCGATACGGCGTGGGGTTCCTTATACACAAAGACATAGCAGGCAACATCGAAGAATTCTATAGCATCAACGAAGGGTAGCAGGGCTCGTGATAAAATTAAATAGGAGATACAAACTAAAGCTAGTACAAAGTTACGCACCAACGACCAACCACAGTGACGAGGCTGTAGAACAGTTCTACGAGGATGTAGAAACGGCAATGAACAAGGTACAGACCCAATATACGATTGTTATGGGGGACTTCAACGCGAAAATAGGAAAGAAACTAAAAGGAGAACATGCCGTCGGTATTACGGAGAAGGAGATAGGAATAGCAGAGGGGACATGCTAGTAGAATTCGCCGAAAGAAACACCTCCGTGTAACGAATACTTTCTTCAAGAAACGTAGGAACAGGAAATGGACGTGGAAAAGCCCCAACGGAGAAACGAAAAACGAATAGATTTCATAATGTGCACTGATCTAGGTATAGTACAAGACACAGAAGTGGTTAATAAGATTAGAATTAGTGACCACAGACTAATAAGGGCGAAGATATCCCTCAATCTAAAGCGAACAAGGACAAAGTTAATCACACGGAAACAGGCCAACCTCGATAGCGTCAGGGCGAAAAGAGAAGAATTTAGCATTGCACTTAAGAACAAGTATGAGGCTCTAGGACAGGAAGATAATGAGGATATAGAGAAGATGAACGAAGACATTACTAATCTGATCACCGAAACAGCAATCGAAGTAGGGGGCAAAGCACCAAGACATGTTGAGTAAACTCTCGGAGTCTACTAAAAATCTAATCAAGCAACGCCAACAGATGAGAATAACTAACTCAAGAGACAAGATAGAATACGCCGAGCTATCTAAGCTCATCAGTAAAAGTAGAGTCAGGGACGTACGTAACCATAACGTGAAAGAAATAGAAGCAGCCGTCAGAAAAGGAGTCAGCATCAAAACAACCAAAAGGAAGCTTTGTGCGGGAAAGAACATAATGCATGCAGTGAAAGATAAGCAGGGCAACATCGTTACTAACTTTAGTGGCATAACCAAAGTGGCCGAGGATTTCTATTCCGAACTATACAGCTCAAATAGGAGTCTCCCCACCATGAGTGTATTAAATGCCGAGCAGGACTACGAAATCCCATGCGTCACTGCGGACGAAGTTAGGAAAGCAATACAGGGCATGTCCCGCGGAAAAGCGGCTGGAGATGACGGCATAACCACCGACTTGATCAAAGATGGCGGAGACTTCCTTATTGGAAAGCTCGCGACACTATACACTCAATGCCTCAAAACTTCAAATGTACCCGAAGCTGGAAAAACGCAAATATTCTATTATTACATAAGAAGGGAGACGTTAAAGACTTGAGGAACTACAGGCCGATTAGTCTACTCTCAGCACTTTACAAAATATTCACAAAGGTTATCTCAAACAGAATAAGGGCCACACTTGAATTTAATCAACCGAGAGAGCAAGCAGGGTTCAGAAAAGGATACTCTACCATGGACCACCTGCATGCGGTCAATCAAGTAATCGAGAATCCGCTGAATACAACAAACCCCTCTATATGGCTTTCATAGATTACGAAAAGGCTTTCGACTCGGTAGAGATACCAGCAGTTCTGGAGGCACTACGTCGTCAAGGAATATGTGATAGCTATATAAACACAATAGCCAACATCTATAAAGATTCTACAGCCACCCTGCTCCTCCATAAGAAAAGCAGAAAAATCCCAATACAGAAAGGTGTCAGACAGGGAGATACAATTTCTCCCGTGCTATTTACTGCATGTTTGGAAGAAATCTTCAAAAGGTTAGACTGGGAAGAGACAGGCTCAGGATTAACGGCGAATATCTGAGTAACCTGCGATTTGCAGATGACATAGTACTCTTTAGCAATGATGGCGACGAATTGCAAAAGATGATTGAAGACTTAAGCCGAGAAAGCGCTAAGGTAGGATTAAGGATGAACATGCAGAAAACAAAGATATTGGTAAGTGGCACGGCGAAAAAACGTCTATTCAAGGTCGAACCCATACATCAGAAGTCGTAGAAGAATATCTGTACCTAGGACAGCTACTTACTGGAGAACCCACCCATATAAAAGAAATCCACCGTAGAATAAACATGGGATGGCGCGCATATGCAGACATCACAACGATATATTACACGTCTGTTTTCGTTTGATCATCATTTGTTAGACTGTATAATGTAAAACACCTGCGGCGCGTAACACTTGCCGCAGACCGGGCACTACGGGTTTGAGACACACATGACTGCGGTATCATTATACGCAATGTATACATTACCACTGTAATATGTTAGTGGATCAAGATCGGTCATCCATATTCGTTCATACCTGACGAACGAGACGGCCTGGAGAACACCGAGCGTCTAGGTAGATAGGTAGATAGATTCGGTGAAAGTTGCTCAAGTTCGACAAGAAATGCTTGGCATGTAATAAGAGAAGGACGTGGACGAATGAGAAGTCAGAACCATTCCGCTCTAAGAATGTGGACAACTAGGGAGCTAACATGACTGCATGTAGGCTCCCTAATGGACAAGTGCGGAGCGACCAGTGTGACTGTAGCGGGGAAACGGCTGAAGCTCTCGCATCTCACATGGCTCTACACACACACACACACACACACACACCACACACCACACACACACACACACACACACACACACCCACAACACACACCACACACACACAAACACACCACACACACACACACACACACACACACCACACACACACACACAAACTTCCAATAGAGCTCGAAACTTTCTTCAAGTATTGCGGTTCGGCACTACCACAAGGATCGGCCGACAGTTCGCTTCAAATTTGTCGAGAGGAAGAGAAGTAACGAAAGGCTCGAGGTTACCCAGTTGTCTGTCCGGTTTGCTACTCTGTGCCGGGGAAATGGATAAATGGGTCACATTTCTCGAGGTGTCGTTGTCGGCGTGCGTCGTCTTGGTGAGAACGTACCGATGCACTGCTCATATACACAAGCAGAGCAGGAGCAGCGACTACCGACATGCATCGGACACATTATGCGCGATATGGCTCGTACAGGAAGCTGGAGTAATGGGACAGTGCTGCCTCGGCGAGGGAGATTCATAGGTGTCATATCCTGGCATCGGTGGAGCCCCAGGATTTCTCTTCCAGGACACGTTCATCCGCGCACGGTCGCACGTGCGACCGTTTAAGTGCCTCATCAAACTGTGCGTTCTGTCGCCACCAAGCTATGACCTAACGAAGTCGATGCACCCAACTTGACCTTAAAAAATTGTTAACCTCTAGTTCATTGCATGTTGATTCACAAGATTACTAATGCTTTCTGTGACGTCTTTACTGTCGTTGAAAAGTATAAGGGAATTTATTCAAATTTGTTCTTGCTCTACGAAGCACATCCTGCTCTCCAGAACGTAAATATTCATGACGCTTTTTGAGGTTATTGCTTAGTGAGAGGGGGTTTTGTGTTTCGTTACTTTCTAGCACATTGTGACTTTTTTTTTCTTGCGAGTGTAAAATTTAGGCCGACGACCTCAAAAAGGAAATGGAGGGATTGAAATGATGTTCGTGGGGTAAGTGTCATGGTTCGCGTTAAGAGGAAATACGTGCTTCGAAAGGGAGGCCTCGTTTTAATCTGATATTGCATTGCTAACTGGCCTGTTGGGGTCCTACAAACCTGTTTAAGATTTTTGGTGTGCCCATTTTATTCCTTTGAAGAATGGCAGTGACACGTGATGCCCACCGCCATGTCTGAAAACCAGGATTCATGGGCGTCCGTCTCGAAAAAGAACTCGGCAGGTTAAAGGAGGCAGCGTGTGCGAGGTCGGCTTGGCATGCTTTAGTAAAAAAAAATCAGGAAGGTTCAAAAGTGAAGCTAGTCCGGGTGAAAGCGTTCTTATTTACTTATTCTTTATTTGCACAGCATTTCACAGCCGCATGAAAAGTTAGCGTCAGTTACGGCGTAAATGTTGTGTTCACAGCCAAGGGCAAGCTTGCGATCGTATGCGTTACGGTGGAGAGAAGAGTTGAGGGGAATACGGCTGCCCCGCACGCAAGCAGCATTACGTGCTGGGATGCGTTACGTTTGCAGAAAGTGTGCGTTGTGTGTATGTGTGTGCGTCTGCGGGGGGGGGGGGAAGGTGCGGTCTATGAGGTGTCATAGCCCTGCGGTAAATGGTACATAGGTTACACTGGGCGTGGCCTAAACAACCGCCTCATTGACCACAGGCGTCACTAAAGGGCAGCTTCCTTCAAATTGAGCAATGCATTGCGATTTGTGCTTATGTATCTACCAACTGTGATGCGCTAGGGTGTGGGCGCAATTTAGAGATAGGACAGCACATTAAATCGTCCAAGCGTTTATTTCCCGTATGCACAAGGCGGGAGACAAGTCTGTGGCGCCACTTTCGGCAGCACTGCATAAAGCTCAAATGCATAATGTAGAAAGCCACCTTAGATAACCACGTCACTGTGCCTGTTGGTTCCACACCCATGATCTGATAACCTGTGTTGGGGAAAGGGATAAAGGGGTCACATTTGTGGAGGTGTCTTTGTCGGCGTGCGTCCTCTTGGTGAGAACGTACCGATGCAAGCTCGTATAAGCAAGCAGAGCAGGAAGCAGTGACTACCGATATGCATCGGACAGTTTATGCGGTATATGGCTTGTACAGGAAGCTGGAGTAATATGACAGTGCTACCTCAGCCAGGGAGATTTACAGGCGTCATATACTGACATCGGCGGAGCCCCAGGGATTTCTCTTCCGGGACACATTCCGCAGCGCACGGTCACATGTGTGATCGTTTAAATGCCTCATCAAACTTTGCGTTCTGTGGCTACCAAGCAATGGCCTAACGAAGCCGATGCACCCAACTTGACCTTAAAAATTTATTAACCTCTAGTTCATTGCACGTTGATTAACAAGATTACTAATGCCTTCTATGACGTCTTTACTGTCGTTCAGAATTATAAGTGAATTTATTCAACTTTGTTCTTGCTCTACGAAGCACATCCTGCTGTCCAGAACGTAAATATTCATGAAGACTCTTTTGAGGTTATTGCTTAGTGAGAGGGAGTTTCTAGCATTTTGTGACATTTTTTTCCTTGCGAGAGTGAAAATTTAGGGCCGACGACCTCAAAAAGGAAATGGAGAGATTGAAATGGTGTTCGTGGGGTAAGTGTCATGGTTCGCGTAAACGGAAGAAATATATGTTTCGAAAGGGAGGCCTTGTTTTTATCTGACATTACATCGCTAAGTGGCCTATGTTGTGGCACTACAAGCCCGTATTAGATTTTTGGTGCGCCCATTTCATTCCTTTGAAGAATGGCAGTGACACGTGATGCCCAACGCCATGTCTGAAGACCAGGATTCCATCTGTCTCGAATAAGAACTCGGCAGGCTAAAGGAGGCTGCCTATGCGAGGTCGGCTTGGTGTGCTTTAGTAAAAGAAAAATCAGGAAAGGTTTAAGAGCGAAGCAAGTCGGGTGAAAGAGCTCTTACTTACTTATTCTTTAATTGCACAACATTTCAGAGCAGCATGAAAAAGTTAGCGTCAGTTACGGCGTAAATGTTGTGTTCTCAGCCAAGAGCAAGCTTGAGATCGTATGCGTTACGGTCGAGAGAAGAGTTGAGGGGAATACGGCTCCCCCGCACGCAAGCAGCATTGCCTGCTGGGATGCGTTACGTTTGCAGAAAGTGTGCTCGTGTGTGTGTGCGCGCGCGTGTGCCGGGTGGGGGAGGGTGCGGCCTATGAGGTGTCGTAGTCCTGCTGTAAATGGTACATAGGTTACACTGGGCGTGGCCTAAACAACCGCCTCATTCACCACAGGCGTCACTAAAGGGCAGCTTCCTTCAAATTGAGCCCTGCATTGCGATATGTGCTTTTGTATCTACCAACTATGATGCGCTAGGGTGTGGGTGCAATTTAGAGATAGGACAGCACATGAAATCGTCCAAGTGTTTATTTCCCGTATGCACAATACGCGAGACAAGTCTGTGGCGCCACCTTCGGCAACACTGCAAAAAGCTCAGATGCATAATGGAGAAAGCCACCTAAGATAACCACGTCACAGCGCCTGTTGGTTCCACACCCATGGTGTGTAAACCGATGTGTTGTATTAGTGACACATTGATTTCTCTGCATGAGAAGGAAACACATTTGTTAAATTCTGTATTTTAATTTCGCCTTTGACGACACCCATGCAGGCATGCGCATATGTTGTAATTCTTGGCTGTTCTGTTTGAATAAATTCAGTTGAAGTTTAGCGCCCCATGTGTTGTTTCTGCTCCCCTTCTTGCTAAGTCCTCTTTTTTCGATTTTTTGTGCTACCATGTGTTCTCAGAACCCCATGGTGACACCAGCGAAAAGACCTGCCGTGGCTAGTGCTCGGCTTGCCTCCTCCTAAGCTAGCAGTTCACTGGATAAATCAGGGCGGCCTAATCGAGGGGTCCGCCGAGGTGGTTTTAATTCTTATGCTGCTCGGCTCCTGACCCCAACGGACGCGGGTTCGACCCCGGCCGCGGCGGTCACATTGTCGATGGAGGCGAAAGCGCCAGGGCCCTTGTACTGTACGTTGTCAGTGCACGTTAAAGAACCCCAAAATTTCGAGAGCCCTCCAATGGGGCGCTCCGCTCCATTCTACCCTTTCAGTCTCTGTCATAGGAGCACGGCTGAGCTCCAGGGATGCTCAGCCGTGCTCCTGACATGGGCTGCAGAAATTAGCATCTGTATCATATCTGCCTGTGTGCGTACTTATCTTTGGTTTTGAGCAAAAACGTGTCGGTGTTTCATTTTGTGCTATCTTTCTTCCCTTCCTTTTCACAGTAACCTTCTCTCCCATTGTGGCTTTAAATATGATGCAATAAATCGATCAGGGGGTTGCTTCCCTCGGCACAAGCTGGCGTCCTTCACTCGGTCAGTCGTCATGAATGATACAGCATCAAAATCCTTACCCAATTAACAGTTATTATTAATGGAAATTAACCTGTCGGAACCAATTGACCCTCACTGTCGCGCCCGCGATTCGCTCTTTATGACTTTGAGAGTACAGCTTCCAACGTGCGTGGTAAAGAGCCTGGAGCTTGACGTGGCAGAAAAAGAAGACGAAGCTGGTGCAGGCAAAAAAACGTAGCTATGGCGCCAACACGGCGCACATCGTGGGCGAAGAAAACAAAATTACACCGCCTCCCGCTAAAAGGGACCATGAGGCGATGCGAAGCAGCACGAGGGGGGGTGGGGGGGGTGGGGGGGGTGAGGGTGCACACCGCGTTTGCATCGATTTGACTAGGTGTCGCGTTTGCATTGGTTTGACGCTAGCAGACGCTGTCTACGTCAGCGTTGTCTCTCGCGGGTGAGGGCGCGTTCTCGTTCCTTGCGAGCTGGTAAAGCGTTCATCGAAGAAAGAGCGTTTCCATAGTCTACGCGCAGTTCGGAGAGGAGAGGAGGCACGCCGAGAGGAGAGGAGATGAGACAAAGAGAGGACGGGGAGGAGGATGCGCATGCGCAGTCCGGGTGTGGACGCCACACGGCTGATGGACGGATGGAGGGAGGGGGTGACATAGCCCCGACAATAAGCTGCTTCACATCTAAAAGGAGAGCCCCTTGCGAGGGTAGTCACGGTTCTCGCTGACCGACGGAGAGGAATGCGTGAAGCAGAAAAAAACGACACCGACAGTGCGCATATATGCGTGTTGTTAACGGGGAAGGCCCAGCCAACACGGCGAGGGTCGAGTTGGAATAGTTGCTTACAGACCATCCGCCAGGAAGCTGGCTCATCACGGATTCTCTGGGTAAAAAAATGATAGCAGCAGTGCACAAGTACCGGAGCGCGTTGAAACACAACAGGAACCACTGAAACGAGCTAATCAGGAGCTGAATGATGCTTTATCTGAGTTCCCATAAACTTCGTGCCGTACTGATGAATAACTGCATCACTGTACCTTGCTTGAGGCGATAAAAACTTGACCGGCTATAAATTTGTAAATAAACTCTGATAGTGCTATTCCTATTAGTAATTTCGATAACAGGGTATTCTGATAGGGGCTGTGATTTTTACTGACGAGTTATAAGGTGAAATTTTCATTCGATTTATAAGAAACAATGAAGAAGAATATTTAAAAAGTGAGAAAACCAGCGCGCTCATACATTTTGCAAACACTCTTCCTTCCAAGGGCCCTAGGGTCATGGCATATCGCTAGAAGCTTTCCTCACAGAAAAATGTGATTCTCACAAGTGAAGTTGCTATGAAGCACTAGGAAGTGTTAGGCATCGTGTGTTGATCTTTTCACCAAAAACAGCTCTTGTTTTCATTCGACCATTCCTTAATTATGCACGAGAGCTAAAGTCACTCGCTGCGTAGGCGCCACAGCAGCTTTAAATTGTATATATTATCATTGACGAGTTGGGAATTAAAAAGAATGGTCGCTTAATAAGTAAGGTTTGCGCGCAGACATATATATGCCTGTTATCGTACACAGATCATTTTGAGAGCCTGTTCTTGCAGTGCTTTGTTGCGGGTGAACCATGATCTTGCTGATTCTACCGTTCCTTTTAGGCCTTGCTGCCGCAAGCTCTAAAAACGCTCCACAAAAGTCTCCGGAAGATTATAATGCCACCTGGGCACAGTTGACTGAGGTAAATACGTTTCTAATACATGCAAATGTGCTCTCAATTTGCCTTCACAACGTAATGCCCTGCGGAATATAATACCATACTATTATTCTGAATGCCTCTGATTCATTCGGGTTGTGCAGAGAGGCTTGGCGATTTAAGAATTCTTTTTATTAGCCTAGTGGCGCAGTCGAAAATTCACGCATCTCCACGAAGTCAGCCATGACGTGTAGGCGAAGCTCTGGGGATTGTTCGGTGCTACTGTAAATCACCCGTCACATTGCCCACTCATGCATGTAAATGAGTGACAACGCGTGTGTATAATGAGTGACAACGCGTGTGTATGTTTACACAAGCGTTGTAATTTATGCTCCTGGTCTTTATGAGGTTCCTGCGCTCCCATGTCGTAGATCGTGCCGAGTTCAGGATTACTTTTAGTTAACGCGCACGCTGCGAATCCTTATGGTTCAGCTATGCACAAGAGAAATCTTCCACCAACACTGCATTGCAGGTCAAAATCCAATGCCTATATATATACGGGGTGGCCGGCGAACGGTTGTGCAGCGCGAGCAGTCCCTTTTTTTTTCGTCAAGAAACTCGCTAGCACACGCTCTCGCGGGCGAGGGCGCGTTCTCGTTCCTTGCCAGCTTGGGCCAACTGTTGCGCATGCGCAGTGGGGGTGTGGCCGGCTCAGGGACAGAACAGGCTCGACTATAAGCTTCTTCGCATCTAAAAGTGCGGCTAGCTGTTTTCTCGAGAACGTTCGCGTGAAGGCAATTTTAAACGTCAAACGAGACCGGGTGTCGAGCGAACCTGTATATGCTCTGCTGTGCCAACCTTCGCATTGAGAGTCCATCTAGTACCCGCGGCACTTGGTCAACGCAAGAATTTTGACCTGGAGGAGCCAAAGGAAATTGGCATTCGACGTATGTAGGCGTCTCTCTAAACTTTCCTTTTGTATAGGCGAGCGAATCATTATTTATCAATCCCGACATTGAATTTCTGTATGCACCGAGCTGGTCTGGCGGTGTCTCCTCTATGCGCTTTTTGCAATGCGCTAGAGACAATCAAACACTTTTTGCTGGAATGCAGACGCTTTACTTCCCTCGGGAAAAGCACTACCGACATAGCATTGCGAAATCTGGACATTCCGTTATCAAGCACTGTACTGCTTTCATTCGGGTATTCCGTGCTGGGACACACGACCAGGAATATGTCTTGCTGTACAGAAGTTCATTACGTATTTGAATCGATTTGAAGCCCCGTTAATATATCATAGTAAATTTCACAACAGGCAAGGAGGTAAAGCAGATAGAGAAGGTGAGGTGACCTTGTCGTTATGGTGAGGTGAGGAACTTGTCCTCTCTTCCCACCTTCTCCTCCTTCCTGCTTCTCTTCTTCGTTCCTTTTGGGAGCCGAGCTCCTCCAGCTAGCGTTGCTGCTGCGAAGAAGGATGGACGGAAACCTTCCTGCTATCTGCCCGCCGTCGCGTTGTCGACTTGAAAGATGAGACCGGCCTTTCACACAAACACAACACGAGGCTTTATACACGAGACAGATAGTACATACATATTGACATACACATGGATGACTTAGCTTCGGTTGGTAGGGCCTAGCGGTGGGACCGTCGCTCCAATTCGACAGAACCGACCCCAGTACGTAGCACCTCTCCAGCGACCTCAACCACCGCCCGGACTCGTACTAGATGTCCCCTCTAGTACTATCCGCGCCCGAACCCCAGTTGGGAGGACCTTGGTGGAACGATCGCTTCCATTCGACAGAGCCGACCCCAGTGCATCGCACTGTTCCTGCGACCGTAACCACCACCCGGAGTGGTGCTAGATGTACTCTCTAGCGCTGTCCACTCCGTCCTCGCCAACCTTCGGGCTACCCTCCAACCTACTGCTCACCTTCAGCCTTTCCAACCTCCGCTTCCAAGTCTTGCTTCCAGTCTCTGGCTTCCGATCCCCTCTGCCAGGCAAAAGGGGCCACCTTATATACACCAGTTGCTCCGCCCCTCAACCACTCGCAGCCAATCACAAACGGCGATTTACATCCCGACGCCGCTCTAACCAATGACAACCGTGAACAGCACATTGGGTACGCTTGCTGCCCACCACGCTGCGGGGGAGGGAGTGAGGGCGCCAAACCAGCTGCACAATACAGCCTCACAATGGCCTCCTCCTTCCCCACCTGTTCACCGCGTGGATGCGCGTATTTTCCGGCGCCTGTTTGACTACCTTGGCGTACCTATTCCCCGTCTCATTCCGACGACCCTTACAATCATAATTACTTATTCCATTATTATCTCTACGATTGATTGGTTATCATTTTTCCCCTCTTATTAAGTTATTCTGTATTACAAGATTACGTTCGTAATATTGAAATTCACATCAAAGGACTCATAAACCATTCAGGTAGTATAATTTTGTAAATTAAAGTGAAATACGCCTGTGTCTTGGCTAATCCCCACAAGTCGGTAGGTGTAAAATGTAAAGGATCATCATAATCATCATTTATGAACCTGCGCTACACTTTGTGGACGTATTTGTGACCCCTATATGAGCGCGCGGGAATATATGCCGGGTGATTTGCTTCATGCTGCGGGTGACGCTCGCTTTTGTGCATTTTTACGCGATATAGTTAGAGGGTTTGTTTTGCAGAAATTCGGGCGTCAATGTCGGCGTCGTTGGTTTTGAGCAAAAAATCTGTGTTTTCCGAGAGCGAAATTTCGAGGTAGATGCAAGTAAATAAAAGAAGTTCGGGGACCCGGGCATCCAACCTGGGACCCCTCACTCCGAGGCGCGATGCGCTAGGCCTCTCCTCATATATATTCCTGCCTTCTTCATATTGAGGTGGGTGCCGCGCTAAAGAAAACGTGGAAAAACGAGAAAAGGCACAGAAGAGGTGCGTCTTGATCTTTGTCCGTGTTTCTTGCAGTGTCACCCACCTCAAGATGATTGATTTCTGGGGTTTTACGTCCCGAAACCACGATCTGATTATGAGAGACACCGTAGTTTGTGGGCTCCGGAGATTTCGGCCACCTGAGGTTCTTTAACGTGCACTGACATCGCACAGCACACGGGCCTCTACATTCCGCCTCCATCGAAATGTAGCCGCCGTGGCCGGGATTCGATCCCGCGAACCTCGGATCAGCAGCCGAGTACCACAGCCGCTAGACCACCGTGGCGGGACATCTCAAGATGAACCATTACCAACAAGCTTACGTATAACATTTAATGACGCCTTCTTCATCGGCGAGTTTTGAGGGCGCATCTACGTAAAATGGAGCTAGACGACGAAGAAGGGCACGCAGTAACGCAAGTAACTCGCACTTTCTAACGGTGGTTTCATGACAATGACTAGGCGACAAAAGATCATGGCAAGCGGAAGTAGGTGCGACGGGAATGGGGCCAAGCATCGCTATGGCGTTCAACTCTTAAGGGTGCCATAATTTTCGACGTAGTCAAGACGGTGAAGAACTCAAGATTCAAGGCATTCAATGTTGAACTACAGCGTAACACGATAGAGCATTGCAGTATAGTTCACTAAAATGCAATGCATTGCAAATTTAACTGCAGTAAGATATTAGCGGATCCCACGCATTTGGTGGCAAATGTCATGCAAAACAATCGGCAGGAACGTTTTTTGCGCCGAGGTAATTGGTGGACGGTGAAGTGTTACGAGTGTAATCAATATCTGTGTGCTAGCGGAGCACAAGCACCATCATCAAAAGTGTTGGTGCGACAAGGAAATACGCACGGAGTGCAGAGAGCCGTCGCGGCCAACGGGCAGTGTGCCTGTTTGGTACTTCCACGTCCCCGGTTCGATACCTGGCCCCCTGAGGCTCGTAAATGGTCCGTAGATCGTAGATTCTAAAATTTTGCCATTGTTTATAGAGACGTATGTGACCAATACGTCATTTTAGTGATCCGCCAATGAGTGATGCTCCAGACGCATTTATACCCTGCTATCCGGAGCTTGGTATGCACCAAGCGAAAGAGACGACCATCAGAACGCTGAGGCTTAGTCGGCTAGATAGAGAGAAATACGAGGTAAAAGTTCCTCGATTCCGCCAGGAAGAATATTTGGCATTTAAAATGGTCAGCAGCGAAACTGTTCGACTTTTATGCACGACTCGCAGCACATCTAGTCTTACAACTAATGCTCCCATGGGATCTGTAGTGCAATCCTGATACTCCACAGCCACGAGGAAATTTGTACAAGGGTGTTTCATGCCCTCGAAACTCGCACAAGTCCAAGCGCGCCCTTTAGCGAGCGATAACAGGCCAATCAAGCTCAAAAAGCACTCACCATGAAGAAACCAAAACGAAAGTAGTCGTGTGAACGCCACCTCTAAAAGAGCATCGTCCTGATGCTGTGACTACAATGAACGTGCACGTAACGTCTGAATGAACTAAAAACTAAAATCAACATTTTGTTATCGCGAGCAACATGGTTTAAGGGGCACTACGTGGACGACCTCTGGTCGTGCGCGGCACAGTTGTAAGAGTGAAATTCTGTCGCTATGGTCTCATAGTCCGCTGCCACGAAGCGTCGGACAGTCTTAGTCCAAAGTATCGTGGCACGAGTTTTTGCACTCAGTGGACGTCGTCGTACGGCGCCCTGGCTCATACCATCGTCCGGTTGGTACTGCATGTGACGTCTTCAAATGATGCAGTACCGCTTGTCGGCCCTGTGCTTCTTATTACGCAGGCAGGCGAGTACTACACTCTTAGCACGGTAACCTGTAGTTAATTTTATAGGTATACCAAAAAGTGAACATATGCTCCTTTATAAAGGTTAAAAGCACTATAACCTTTATAAGGGAGCATATTTTCACATTTTTGTGTACCTATAAAATAAACTAAAGGTTACCGTGCTAAGAGTGTAGAGCTTCTCTGGCGCGCCGCAATTCATTTGAAGTCAAGGTTGTCCTCGTAGATGACGTCAGGTCACACTTCGAAAAGCTTCATTGTCGGAGTCCCTCCGTAGACCAGCTTTATCGGTCTAACATGCGCACTTTCCTTCATTACCACGTTTAATGGGAAGATCGCTTGCGGGAACGATGGCGTCCCACGACTTTCAGCATCGACGTATCATGACAGCATGTTGGAGCTTATTTTACTGAGACGTTCTCTGCAGGTGCTAGTCTCCGGATAACAGGCCGTGGTCGACCGGTGGCTTGTCTTGCTGTTTGGCCAGATTGTGCAAGCCAGGTTTGCCGTAAAGGCCGTGCCACTGTCAGCGATCAGGGCTGGAGCACTTTGACGAAGATCAAGGCACGCGGCGAACTCGGGAAGCTCAGAAGCACTGCGTATTCGGCAGGGCTCTTATTTGGGCTGGTAACCAGGTATCTATAAGGGTGCTACCGCTATAGGGTTTCTTGCATACATATCGGTGCACGTTAAAGAACCCCAGGTGGATTGCTGTCGTGCAGCGATATAATGTGGACCACGCACTAGTGCATGCATTATTATCGCGCCGTGTTTACGGCACGTAAGTCACTAGCACTTATGAGCGTCAAACATAGCTAAGGTATTGTTACAGCCATTCAAGGCACCTGCACCAGGTCAAATGGTATGCAAGCGAAGTTATTAAGCGCTCAACAGAGAGCGTTCAACTGCAGCATATGTTACAAGAGAATTGTGAGCAGCGATAAAAAGTAAAGGATGTTCCACGCCACTAAAAAACCTGAGTACGCAAGCAAACTGGGCCGATGGTGTTACTATAATGTTCACTATAGTTTACTATGACGCAACGGTACCGTTATTACTATTACTATGGCATGCCAGTGCGTCGAGGGCAAGAATATGGATGGTGGTTCCGAGGGCCAGCGTGGGAGCATTTTCCGTTTTGAAAGGCTTGTCCTCCTCTCTTTATCGCACTCTTTCTTTGTCTCTCACTCGCTGAGTTGTTTTTTTTCTTTCTCTAGGTCCTAGCAAATTTTGTTACAATCGTCGGTACGACATGATCATATATGGCTCCCATAAATGCATGTTCGGCGAGCGCAGGTGCATAGTTTAATGAGTCTAGCGCATGCCTTCGGACCGGGGGTACACAGGTTCCGATCCAGCCTCGAAGAATGTTTCGCTTGTTCTCTTGTTTGTTTTTTCTAGCTCTCTGTCTGTCCTTCTTTATTCGCTCGACACTGGGAAAGACCGCCACGGCGTCGGCTACTGCTACAGGTCAACCTCGATCCTAAAGAGCAGAAAATTCAAAATGTTTGATGCGCCGCGAAACCAAGGTTTCAGCAGGCGAGAGCAGCTGACACTAGGACGCCTTCGTAACTCCTCGATGCTTGGGGGCGAATGCGTGCCATTAATCTTGGAGCTGGTCGTCCCCTATCGGGGAACCTTCGCCGGGCGCCGCCTCCTAATTGGTTCGGTCAGGACGCCGTGTGCTCTGAGTAAATGCCACGTGTCACTGTCCGTACTGATGTCGCGCGCCGTCGACACAAACGTATTGTACACAGCGTAATCCTCTGCATCTTGGTACAGGGTGCATGTGAGAAGTGAGCACTGTTGAGCTGGAAATTTGAGCGCCTTTCGCGTCGCGCACCCGTAGTGTTCTTGGAAAGCACGATTGTGATCGCGCAATGTAACCAATGCGTTTGTTAGCTCAAAATGATCCGGCCTGGTGGAAAGCGCACTAATAAGTTCCACTATCGAGGCGATACTACTCTCTAATGCGGTGTAATGTTACGTAATTATAGCGAAATAATCATACTCGATACCCGATTCAACATTCCCTTAACTGAGCGGAACACCACGCATACATGTCGGGCGCACCACAGTACGCAGACGAAAGATAGCGCTGCGGCTCGCACCTTCCGCTAGTCTGAAGGAAGACAATCTTTGAACACCGTCCACAGCGATCAACAGCTGAGAAGACAGGGATGACACCATTGTAATTTATGACACATCCTTGCTTAAACAAGCGCCGTGCACTCTGTAGGCCAACTCGGTTTTACATACACTGTCGACACTTCCCCTCTTTTCCCCTTCTGGCTACTGCCAGGGTAGGGTAGCCATCCGGAACTACTTAGTGCTTAACGTCCTTGCCTTCCCTTCATCCTCCTCCACCTCTCTCTCTCTTCCTCAGATTGGTGCACCATGTTTTCTAAAAAAAATTGCCGAATAATACACCTGCGTTCCGTATTGTCTTTCCAGGCACTGAACACTACAGGAAAATTCTGGACTAAAAAGCGCAATTATTCTCTTGAGGATATTGATTGCAGTTCATGGCAAAAAATCGACCTTTCTATGTCTACTTACAACTTTTTTTCCCGGTCCCGAGTAAGGAGAAAGGGATGGTAAGTCGGTCGGCCATTTTATCAGGAATTTCTCATAAACACCGTAAAAACGGAAAAACGCCAAAAGAACATCCTCTGCTTCTTTAGCACAGTCCCCTGAGTCACTTCGTTCTTAGCGCATGCGAGTAAAATACATGCACTATAAAAATGATCCAACTCCCGTCTATAATAAAGAGCAGCAACTTCAGGTCGTTACGCCGAATTTAGGAGGGCAACAAAGTAAATATTATCACCTTCCTTTCTTGTTACATATATCAAGCTTAGGATTTTATACACAATTATGCTCCCATTTGCGATTTTGTTATGAGCATTTGATCATTATAAAGGATTTCTAAGCTGGAGGACAGCGAATCATCACGAAATATCGAAGGTCACTTATGAAATCACCAGAACTCTGTTGCGTAGGTGACCGCCCCGTCTCGTTAACCTTCTTGGAGGCATGTTATTCAATATTTCAGAGCGAAGTACCATGCAAAATATTGGAAACACGTACGTTTTCAGCCGTACCAAGAAAGAGTTTTATGCATGCTCTTAATCAGTAAAAATTCACGCACAAACAACGCAGGCATGCATATTCCGCTGGGCGAATTATGCAAATAAGATGTGTAAATATTAATAAACATCTAGTAGCACATTAAAATACAAAGCCGTACAGAACAAACATGAGCATATCCCACTTTATTGGGCATGTATGCACATATAATGTATGTGCATATAGCACTCCCAGGATTATGTGTACGCACATGCCGAGTAATGTGGACGGGGGGACGACCGCCTTTGTAGCTCAGTGGTAGAGCGCGGGACGCGTTATGTGAAAGTCGTGGGTTCAGTTCCCACCGAAGGCAGGCTTGTCTTTTCGCCCACTTTAATTCCTGTCTACTTACTCCACAATTACAACACTGCAAAAAAGAACTTCACTAACTTCCCCTGTGCTTTCATAGGCTTCACTGTTTTTTTTGGTACATTAAGTTAGATGTAAATTCACAAAAATGAGATTCACAGAATTAACAAAAATATATAGCTTTACCGACGTACGAGGCCTTAGTTGGGACGTCATTGGCCTTAGCGAAGTTGGGAGAGCGGGTGAAGCTTACATAGTATTAAACAATGCACACATGCCCCGCCACGGTGGTCTAGTGGCTAAGGTACTCGGCTGCTGATCCGAGGGTCGCGGGATCGAATCCCGGTCGCGGCGGCTGCATTTCGATGGAGGCGAAATGTTGAGGCCCGTGTGCTGTGCGATGTCAGTGCACGTTAAAGAACCCCAGGTGGTCGAAATTTCCGGAGCCCTCCACTACGGCGTCTCTCATAATCAGAACTGGTTTTGGGACGTAAAACCCCACAAAACAACAACAAACAATGCACACGTCATCTGCTATAGAGGCTTACCCGCAAAGAGAGAATATGGCGTTGGGTTCCTAATGCACAAAGATATAGGGGGCAGCGTACACGAATTCTACTGCCTAACGAAAGGAAAGGGTAGCATGCACCGTAATAAAACTAAATAAGCGGTATAAACTTAAGATGATCCAGGGATATGCGCCAACAACGAGCTACGACGACGAGCACGTAGAACAGATTTACGAGGATATCGAATTAGCAACGAAGGGGTACAGACACAATGCACAGCAGTCATGGGGGATTTCAACGTAAAAGTAGGAACAAGACAAAGTGGGGAACAAAGTGAAGTTGGCCGTAGGAATAACTATGGGGAAATGCTATTACGATTTGCCGAAAGAAACCGACTCCGCATAGTGGATACGTTTCTTTAAAAAATAGAATAGGAAGTGGACGTGGAAAAGCCCTAACAGGAAACAAAGAACGAAATTGACTTTATAATGTGCGAACCGCGAGGACACGGAAGTAGTGGGGACGATAAAATGCAGCGATCACAGATTATTAAGGGCGAAGATTGCATTAACCTAAAGAAACCAAGAATTAAATTATTTACTAGAAGAAACGCAAATCTAGAGGTAATCAGAGCGAAGAATGAAGTATTTAATGTTGCCCTAAACAACAAGTTCGAGTCCTTAGGCCAAAACAATGATGATTTAGAAGAAATAAACAAAACCGTAACGAAAACAATATATACAGTTTGGCGGCAGCTTCGGCTGCCGCATGAATATAAGTATGAGGCGTAGCACTTCAATAATATTTCATTTATTGGTCGACGTTTCAGTCAGAGCCTGACCTTCCTCAAGAGAAAGGTCAGGCTTTGATCGAAACGTCGACCAATAAATGAAACATTATTGCTGTGCTACGTCTCATATATATATTCACATAGCGTCGAGACGCTCGCCAGGTGCCGAACAAGCGCTGCAATGCTGGTTCTCAGGAACGCATGTTCCTCGCCAGAAATACCCTAGACCATGAAAACAGCGAGGCCCGGCGACATAACTTTGTTCAAAGGCCGGATCATAGTCACTCTTGAGGCAAGCTACATGTACATAGTGTTGTCCATGACAGCTGTCGACTGCGGATTTTTAGCTGGCTCGTTGATAATATGGTTGACGGGAGATAAGTGCTCTACATGTGCTACAGTCCTTCAAACTTAGGGAACAGTTTCAAGGACTGGCCAAGTGCGTTGTAGAAAACTGACGGATGCGCAAGTGCTCCAGGGAAGAAAGCGGTTGCAGGAGTGGTAGCGGCGCTAGTTCTCTTATGACACTCCTAGATATGTGAAGGGAACACCTGTGGGAATTCGCGGCACTCTTCAGCATGTCTGGAAGCGGCAGAAATGTGCGCGCATTCAGATCCTCGTACGGAAGAATTACATCTGATTATGGAACTCTCTGAGGGTGCTTGGAACTAGGTAGGACAGGAAACACATCCACGACCACTGAGTAACTGCTGAGATGGCTATGAAGCTGTACAAATAGGCTAAGCGAAGGGATGGCGAATCAACCTTAAGGCGTGCCTGTACAGGGTCGTCCACTTTTAGGGTGAACAAGACGCAATGTGGCTCCCTTCTTTGGAACGCCAGTGCTTGAGACGTGGCCACGCATCGAAGCTAATAATGCGCCTGCGCACAGAGACATCCAAGAACCTGTACGCCTGCAGAAGATTAGCTTCGATGCCCAGTCCCGTCGCAAACGCTGGCGTTCCAAAAAAGGGAGCCACGCTGCGTTGTGTTCACCCTAAAAGTGGACGACCTTGTACATGTCTGGCATGTAGTGCCACAGTTGGAGGCAGAGGTATGCGCTGCACATTCACGCATGTGTACACCGTGGAAGCGCACGGACGCGCGTATTTGCATAGACATATTTTTAATTGTTTTTCTACATACGGCAGCCCATTCTGAGCTATGGCAGGAGTGGCGACATTATTACGTGTCAATTTCAGGCAAAAATACACTGTTACGCTCTGTTGTTAAGGGAAAGAGCTATTTTTGTACAAATAAGTTCTAGATTTAAGTGGCAAAAGATTAAGATCATGAGAACTGCGAGTAGAGGAAGGATGAGCAAGCAGCCGTTATGGACTTAAGCGGAGAGCACGGGCAATCTATTAAAGCGTGGAGGAATTTTAAGCTTTCGTTCAGGCGACGTGTTGCCGGAGTGGTCAATTTGAGACTCGCGAGAATGGAAGGTGAAAAGTTGCTGTCGTAACGACAGTAAATAAGGTGATCAGCTTTTTTTGAACGGACTCAATCATGTTAATATCATCATCACAAAATGGGTTACGAACTATAGAAGCATATTGAAGTACAGGGCGAATTAGTGTTTTGTACGCGAGATGTCTAGTTTCTCGAGGAGCTACTCGAAGGGTGCGCTAACGATAACCAAATTTCTCAATGATTTATTACATATTATTCCAATATGCTTGCTCCAAGATAGGTTCTCAGTGAACAGTGGTCGAAGATACTTATAGTCGGACACTTTAAGTAACGAAGAGTTTTTGAAATAATACGAGAAAACTCAAGGAACCAGATGCCTGGTGAATGTCACTGAAACAGCTTTGGTGAAGTTGATACTCATCTGCGAGGAAATGCACCATGCGCAAAAGTGTGACCGGCATGTTACGAGCGTGAGAATATCTGTAGTTTGGCTAAGCAAGCTTTTAGTATTGACATTAAGAATTTGTAAGTTACTATGTGAACTTCCACGATTTCTTTTGCCATTGAAAGTGGTACTGTGTAAGGCAACTCATGGCTTACGGCCGGATGCTTCGACAAGTTTGTTAGTGCATTCATCCCAGTTATAATGAGCATTATCTTTAAATGCATTGTCATAGCTTGTACGTACAGAAGACCCATTGTTACAAAAGGATGTGGTAGAGTCCCAGAGCTTTTTACGGATTATGCGGAAATGATTACAAAATTCATCTTTGATTGCGTAGCAAGTGTCTGGGAGGTTGCGTGAATTCCCGAGTACTTGAATTTTCTCATTAAAATCCAGTAACTTGATGATCACAGGGCATGCACTATTTCGTCGAGTGGTATAAATTCTGTGCAATCCTTCAAAACGTGGACAATGCATTTTAAGGATATTCGAGAACCACAAGGAGACTTTGATAGCGAGGCATTGTTACTTCTGTCTTGTATTGCAGGTAATCCCCGCTGGGTGATTTTATTCCCCACGCGATCTATTTTCCAAGTCGTCAACTCACAAGAGAAGCTTATCTATTGAGACAGTAAAATTATGCTGGTCTGTGACAGCTAAACCTTACGCAACAGTGTTAACCTTATCGGTCAAAGAAGGTATTTCACTTCGTAAATGGGCGGAGTTACCTCTTGACAATGCTGATCAAAGGGCATTCACAAGAGATTCAAGTGACTCGAAACGTGAATCAACGGGCTGTCGGAGTATCCTAATATCAGACGACATCTGTTGCTAACCAGCAAACAGTCTCGCAAGCATATCGGCAATGGAAAGTCGGTTGCTGTCTCTTAATACAAACGACATTCGTAGTTCCGTATGGCCTCGCTTTAAGCTACGTAGAATGGCGCGCTGTTAGCTCTATTACGAGGGTCAGGGTTTTACTCGTATCCCCACTTGAAAGTAGGCCGCGGAAGCTATTTTGCACAAGAAAATGCAACGAAAGATTATGAAAATCATAGCTTCATAGATGAGGACGCAGCAGCAGGCAACGGTTATATGAACGAAAGGAATAGGCATGTTTAAGGTAACACACCTGCATGAAAATGAGAATACGGTTCAGCGCCGTATGTACGGTGCTGCTGCCTCGCCCGCTGAAGATACCCTACATCACCGTCGCTATTACACACAGTGGTACCGACGTAACAAGAGTGCGCAGTACAAAATTTGGACGACGTCACCAGCATAAGTTCCACAGCCAGTGAATTGGCTCGCGGGCAGGCCGAGATTAGCATCCACAGATGAAAAAAAGCGTTGTTTCCCAGGCTGGGTACGAAATGCCCGCGAACACTGCGCTAGTCACAGATGTGGCGGCGACCAGTCAAGGGAACGGATTCCACTTGGGGTTCTCTTTCCAGACTGGATGACCAAAGCAGACAAGACGCTGCGTGAAAAGAAGAATGCCGTTCAACATCGTGTGCATAGCGCTGCTGCTGCCTCGCCCACTCTGGGAGCGTATGGCGGAGTTGTAGGCTCACTACGGAATATGCGTGTAGTAGATCCAGGTGGTGCATCTGGAAGGAAGCATATGAAATAGGCAGCCTATTAATCGTTACGCCACTCTGAAGCAACAGTGTGATTGTCAATGAAAGTGTAGCGAGGAAGGAAGCGAGAAGCCGTCACGGCGGCCAACGTAGTCCGTGCCGTCGTCGCTACCTTTTATTCACCAAGAGGCGAACAAATGCAGAGCGGAGCGATGGGCTGCAGCGTCTCTTGAAGCCGTGAGCGTGATGATGATGATGATGATGATGCTCCTGTATAACTACGGCACTTACCCACCAGGGGGGATTGGCCAAGAGTTATTTCATGATTACGTTTTGATTTTAAATGATTGGAAGGAACAGATGGAGAGAAAAGAAAAGGATGTTTCAGAGGGAATTTAATTAGTGGAATTGTGTATGTTAACCATTCAAACCTGACAGATGTCACCAAAACATATACAGAAGAATATCTTAAGTATGTTCTGCAATACTGACGAGAACAGTAGTCTGTCTTTACGATTGACTTTTTTATTTAACAGGAATTGTCAAAATCGTATACTATTTGTCATTTGTACGTAATTGCACACAGCATTGAATACATCCCTGTGGCAATATCCCAGAGCTGAGGCACCAAAAGATACAGCAACTTCAATGGTTAAATTTAGTCCCAACGTACTGATCGGAATTTCTAGAAGTCTTTTTCGGAGGAATTTGTACCGGCGGCAAACCAACAAATAATGATCTGTGCTTTCAATTTCACGACAGAAATGGCAGAGGGGCGACAAAACCAAACCAGCCCTGTGTGAGTAAAGATTTAGCGGGGGGACACGACATCGAAACCTGCTGAGAATTACTTCCGTTTGCCTTGATGGACACCATTTAGATTTCCATGGGTGATTTAAATGTCCATATTCTGACCAAGCTGTGATAGTTTCCATTGAATCTCTATGTATAGAAAATCTTCTATATGTGATTGCTGTTATACACTGCTCTGCTGGAAGAACCGATATTATCGGCCCTTGAAGAGATGCTCCAGCTAATGAGTCGGCCGTCTCATTTAAATACAATCCGCAATGACCCGGTACCCACAGCGATTTTACGACGCTAAGATGTGGCGGAACTAATGCTAAAAACGTTTGTAGAGCTTGTGGATTGGATGAAGATGTAAGAGAAGTATAGGCCGAATGGGAATCGGTTAAAACCACCACATTAGTCGCAGCCGCAGGGAGTTTCCTCAGCGCCAAAATAATTGGTAAAGGCTCTGCTGCAAAAATGGGGGTGTAGTCTGGTAATCTCAGTGAGAAGGACCAATCAAGCGTTGACGAAAAGATCCCCACACCTGCCTTTTCGCCCTTCACAGATGCGTCTGTAGTTATTGTGGAATTTGTTTGTGCTTGCCCAAGCTAATCTTGCAGCTGATTATTTAAGTACCTAGGAGACAGTAATTTAGCCTTCCCGGGAAAAATATCATCATATTCAATCCTGACCCCCTGATTTGAGCCTTTTGATGTAATTAACTCTCGAACATTAGCGTTTATGCTACCTAATTGTCTTTGCACAGATATAATCTGTGGAGTATGGAAGCGAGGCCAATGTGCTAGAAAAAACGAGTCTGGGTCTTTGATGAACACATATTCAGTTCGTCTGAGCGGAAAGCTATACAATTTTAGGAATGTTTCTATAGTTAGGATTCGGAATCTGCAAGACAATGCAGGCAAGCGAGCTTCTTGATATAGAACAGTATTGGCTGTTCTTCTAGGTAGGCCTATGCAAAGGCTCGGTGCTTCACGTTCCAAGAGAACTAGCGGCTTAGATTTGTAAGCTGGGGAATCTGATGATAGAATACAACCGAATTCCATTACCGGGCGCATGCACATCTTGTAGACCATCAGGACAGCGTCCCTGCGTAACCCAAACCGTCTGCTGCTTGACCTGCGCAGCACACCTAAGGCACGCTGAGCCTTAGATTTTATATGTCTATGTGAGAAATCCAAGTTAGCTTTGCATCGTAAATTATTCCCAAATATTTGAGAGAATCGACTTGGGGAATGAGGTCTTGATTGTAATATACAGAGATAGAAATAGGATCACTTAAAGGGAACACTAAGATCGAGATTTTATTAACATTTAAGGACATGAAAATTTTGCAAGGCCAATTATGAAGCGTATTCATGTATCGCTGCAAATTTTGATAGAGTGAATGAATGTCGCTGTCGGCTGCGAAGAATGCAATATCGTCAGCATAAACAAAGTTGTACACCCTCACAAGTAGGGATGGAGCTCAGTAGGACGTTAAACAATAACGGAGAAAGAACTGCTCCTTGAGGAACACCACGAGTTTGTGTGAATCCAGGAGAGTAGCAGCCATCCTTAAAGCAAAAGCATTCCTTAGCTCTCAAAAATTCTGCTATCCATGCTATCAAATATTTTGGAAAATTATAGGTCTCTAGGTTTGTCAGGAGAATTGCGTGTTCCACGCTGTCATACGCTTTAGCTAAGTCTAGCGTGACTAAAGCAACATGTTGCCTTCGCTTACGAGCAAGTTGAATCCTGCTCTCTATATCCACATGCCCACACTATATCGAGCAGTTCGATCTAAAGCCTATTTGAAAAGACTTCAATATGAAGTTATCTTCTACAAAAGTGGCTAATTTGGGGTAATGTACACGTTCGATCACATTAACCATATTAGAAGTAAGCGAAATTGGCCTGATATTTTCGATGTTGAAGCCTAATACTTGCTTTTTAGGTATTGAAATCACTTTAGTTAATTTACAATCATGGGGAATCCAGGCGTTTTTTAGTGAATAGTTTATAACGTTTAGGAGGTCACATGGGGAGGGATCAAATAAAATTTTGATCATAGTGACCGTAATTCAATCAGGGCCTGGAGCAGATTGTGGTAAGGATCTGATCACCTCCGTCAATTCTGCAGATGTGACTTTTGTGAAATCAGTCGTATCCGGCGGTTTCTTGAAGACCTGAGACATAGTCGATGTGAATCTGCTTTCCAGTCCTTTAGCCATTAGTTCTAGAGACTTTGTCATTTCCTCTGACGACGGAATTACACATTCTACATTAGCTGGAGATGGCAGGATTTTTCGAGCTCTCAGATATCTAAATAATGCTTTCTTGTTTTCTGGTTTAGAAATGAAATCATGTTGCCTTTTATCATAATCCTCTTTAGCTTTAGCGACTGTTCGCTTGAAGATAGCTGCAAGGAATTTGTAATCTGATCGATTCTTCCGGGATTGATTATATAAAAGTTGTTTCCGCTAGCCTGTTCGTCGTCTGTGATCACGAGCGCAATCTGCATTCCACCAAGGGCTACAAGAAACTCTCTTGGGAGATTGGACAATAAAATTCTGCTTTTTGGTACGGTCTTTTTCATTATGGCACTAAGCTTCATAGCCTTATTATCTTCGCCATCATCTAAGCGGGAAACCAACGCTGCTTTGAGATCATTTTTTGAATTTATTATAATTAACAAAAACTCGGGTGCGAGAACATGCCAGCATAATCGGGCAATTAACCTCAAAACATTATCGGGAAGTGGTCGCTGTTTGTGCCGCAGTCCAAGGTCGTCCAGGAGGAACTAGTTATCCCTGAACTTATAAAACTTAAATCCAATACTGAGTGGGACCGATGATTCATATATGTAGGAGTTCAGAATAAGGCAAGTCAAGTGTTATCCACTGACCACTCGCAAAGACGCTTGCCACATGGATCAGTTCTAAAACCCCAACTAACATGGTGAGAGTTGAAATACCACAAGGATCTTATCTTTCCCTAACGATGCCACAGCAGAGTCTAATAAATTAGTATTTTGTACCCCTGAGGAAAATTAAATTAACTAAAGATAATGGCGAACAACTGGCAAGGATACTTCCAAGGCGAATATTTCGCTTTCAGGAGACATAAGCTTATATGAAATTCTGGCCTTAGGACTAATTCGGTTGTTAACAAAGAATGCTAATTCTCCGCCCTTCGATGGGCGGTCTAGCCGGAATGATCGATATTTATTTGATTGAAAAGACTGGTGCCCTGAAAGACAGGTTTCCTGTAATGCAATTATATCGGCGTGATTTGGCTGACAAATAAATAAGTCTGTTCTTGAAGAAAGAATAGAGCGGCAATTCCAATGAAGAATTCTTATGGATCTTATTGTTGCAATAGATCGGCCTCAGCCACTGCCTTGCTTAGATACTTCCTTTAAAAAAATCTTTCCTAGAAAGGCTGTCCTTCAAATATTTTTTTCGCTTAGAATAATGGCTGCCGTGCCTTTTTAGACAACGGTGACCTCAATCGTATCAGTGTTCGAGGATCCATATCCATGTCCTCCAACTCATGCACGTCATCGTTATTGTCTTCAGTCTGACTCTTGATTGCATCGACTGACAGGACTGCACGCTGGGCATCTTGGAAGTGGTGATCGCACCTACCTCGTTTGATGGCTGTAGACACGTGGCCCCTGAGAAGTTGGAATAACATCCGATGTTGTCTTGATTATGTGGGACACCTGGTTAGTCATTATTTGCGACAAGGTCTTACAAAGATTGCCAGCAGGCGCTCCATAGCTTTTTCTATAGCTCTTTCCACCGTATCGGCAATAGTCACGGAAAGAGACGCTTCCTTGATCCTGCTAGTCGGGCTGTAACACCAGCGTAGCCTGTTCGAGCTTGGATTTCAGTTATAGCTTCACGACGTTGAGCAGCGTCGTCGATCTACAATTGCTAAAATTGCCATCTCTCTTGACTTTGCCCAGGTTGGTATAACCAGCGGGGCGGGAGTCATTGCAGAGACGCACTTTTCATCAGTACTTTGCAATCATTAGTCACAGATTCTCGCCACAAATTCAGCACCTGGCAGAAGACTACATCCTTTCACCGTGGTGGCCATAGCGCCAACACCTACGAACTGAAGAGGACGAGAAGACAATGCCTCTACTCTGTATATTAAGGGCCAAGCCTTAATTTCTGATGGCCGAGTAGATCTGCAAAGGTAACTATGACCGACTCAGTTGGAATTTTACTGTTCTCTACCACTCTACCACACCGGTTTATTGAAATAGCACCTGCCAGAGCAAACATTTCTAATACCTCTTGAGGAGTCATGTTCACATCGACGCCGCGAACAAGACCTTTCACGCATGCCAGGTGGGTTGGAATGAACGCGCTTACCGAACTACTTGCAAACGTTGAGCACTTTAGAAGGTCTTGCACACAAGGTTGGTCAGGGGAGAGCAGAGAATACCTCCTCTGCCAAACTGTCGCACCTCTGTGATGTTCTGATAATGTGCAGACGCAGAGCGAAGTTCTGCCTGAATCACTTTAGGATTCTTCATTCTGGTAATTCCGTCGTTAGTCGGGACGAGTGCCACAGGGACGGATGAGACACCGCTGCGTAAAAACAGCTCCACTGGCAAGTCCTGCGGAGGGATAGAAGTGGGGAAAGCCCCTGGTCCGGGTGACGAAAAGGGCATCTGTCTGGTTAGATTAGGACAACATGCACTTGTATGCTAATAAGAACGTGAACGAGATAGTTAATAACGAAAAAGAAAGCTGAAACTACTCAATCCTTGGCCAAATCTCCGAAGGCAGGCGAGCGAGCGAGCGTGGAAGCCAGGTGGTCACTCGGGACCTCGAGCCACGCGGCATGAGTGCCGCGAGAGGCGCGCCGCGCGGTTAGCGCGGTGGTTGAAAAATGTTGATGATGATGAGCGTTCATGGATATGACCGCTACAGATTACTGCCTCCGCACTACACGCAAGAAAATACTAATGAGAAGGAAGCCGTATGGCGTGTTGCGTGCGTGCGTGGTCACCGTAGAACGGAGCGCAATCAGAAGGAAGACCAGCCTGTTGTTCTTTCTGATGGTAGTAAAGGAAACCATTTCCACCGTCGTTTTCGGCAAACGCAGCCAACAAAACTGAGAGAGCGATAAGCGGTCCGAAACCATAAAGCCACGCATACCGCCGTAGGCGTAATGAAAGGGAAAGCGTCGGTATAGGCTCCTAACGTACGCGTCCAGTGGCTCCAGGGTGAGGAAGGGGTTGGCTCGTGATGGTTTGAAGGCTGCAGTCTGCATAATGTTGGTCACTTATAGGACGGGGGCAGGAGAATCGCCCTGGGGTTTGCGGTGCGTGTGCTGTATCAGTATCGGTCTCGCTCAGCCTCCTCTTCGGCAAACAGCTCCCCGCGGCAGGATACGGCATATGTGGAGTGGGAGAAAGATTCACATTGTGAGATTCCTCTTACGCCCCCATCATCACGGCTCCGGTCTCTGCGGCGGCTCTGCAGCTCTAAGCAACCGCCTCCCCTACGTGCACTGCAATGCACCGCACGTTCACCGACGACTCTGCCGATCATTTGCTACCGCATTGCCTTAGCAGTCGTTTATGCGTGTAGCGTCGCGTGCCGCGCACAATGTGACTTTCAATTAGCCCCGTTTTCTGAATGCGACGGCTTTGCTTAGTGACGGTCCAGGCGGGAAAAAGAATTACACCATCTCCCGCTAAAGGGGACCATAAGGCGATGCGAAGCAGCACGGTGGATGCACACCGCGTTTGCATCGGTTTGACGGGAGATGGTGTAATTTTTTTCATTAAAGAAACTCGCCAGCAGACGCTGCCTGCATCAGCGTTGTCTCTCGCGGGCGACCGCGCATTCTCGTTCCTTGCGAGCTGGTAAAGCGTTCATCGAAGAAAGAGCGTTTCCATAGGCAACGCGCGCCGTTCGGAGA
>CM023491.1:39478026-39542927 GCA_013339685.2 Hyalomma asiaticum
CCACAGGACTCATACAATTCAGGTAGCTAATTTTGTAAATTAAAGGAAATACGCTGTGCTTGGATAATCCCCACAAGTCGGTAGGTGTAAAATGTAACGGATCATCATAATCATCATTTATGAACCTGCACTACACTTTGTGGACGTCTTTGTGACCCTTTGAGCGCGCGGGAATATATGCCGGGTGATCTGCTCATGCTGACGGGTGACGCTCGCTTTTGTGCATTTTACGCGATATAGTTAGAGGGTTTGTTTTGCCAGAAATTCGGGCGTCAATGTCGGCGTCGTTGGTTTTGAGCAAAAAATCTGCGTTGTCCGTGAGCGAATTTCGAGGTAGATGCAAGTAAATTAAAAGAAGTTCGGGGACCCGGGCATACCAACCTAGGACCCCCTCACTCCGAGGCGCCGATGCGGCTAGGCCTCTCCTCATATATATTCCTGCCTTCTTCATATTGAGGTGGGTGCCGCGCTAAAGAAAACGTGGAAAAACGAGAAAAGGCACAGAAGAGGTGCGTCTTGATCTTTGTCCGTGTTTCTTGCAGTGTTGCACCCACCTCAAGATGATTGATTTCTGGGGTTTTACGTCCCGAAACCACGATCTGATTATGAGAGACACCGTAGTTTGTGGGCTCCGGAGATTTCGGGGTGTTCTTTGACGTGCACTGGTATGGCAGAGTACACGGGCCTCTACATTCCGCCTCCATCGAAATGTAGCCGCCGTGGCCGGGATTCGATCCCGCGAACCTCGGATCAGCAGCCGAGTACCACAGCCACTAGACCACCGTGGCGGGACATCTCAAGATGAACCATTACCAACAAGATTACGTATAACATTTAATGACGCCTTCACATCGGCGAGTTTTGAGGGCGCATCTACGTAAAATGGAGCTAGACGACGAAGAAGGGCACGCAGTAACGCAAGTAACTCGCACTTTCTAACTGGTGGTTTCATGACAATGACTAGGCGACAAAAGATCATGGCAAGCGGAAGTGGGTGCGACGGGAATGGGGCCAAGCATCGCTATGGCATTCAACTCTTAAGGGTGCCACAATTTTCGACGTAGTCGAGACGATGAAGAACTCAAGATTCAAGGCATTCAATGTTGAACTACAGCGTAACACGATAGAGCATTGCAGTATAGTTCACTAAAATGCAGTGCATTGCAAATTTAACTGCAGTAAGATATTAGCGGATCCCACGCATTTGGTGGCAAATGTCATGCAAAACAATCGGCAGGAACGTTTTTTGCGCCGAGGTAATTGGTGGACGGTGAAGTGTTACGAGTGTTATCAATATCTGTGTGCTAGCGGAGCACAAGCACCATCATCACAAGTGTTGGTGCGACAAGGAAATACGCACGGTGTGCAGAGAGCCGTCGCGGCCAACGGGCAGTGTGCCTGTTTGGTACTTCCACGTCCCCGGTTCGATACCTGGCCCCCTGAGGCTCGTAAATGGTCCGTAGATCGTAGATTCTAAAATTTTGCCATTGTTTATAGAGACATATGCGACCAATACGTCATTTTAGTGATCCGCCAATGAGTGATGCTCCAGACGCATTTATACCCTGCTATCCGGAGCTTGGTATGCACCAAGCGAAAGAGACGACCATCAGAACGCTGAGGCTTAGTCGGCTAGATAGAGAGAAATACGAGGTAAAAGTTCCTCGATTCCGCCAGGAAGAATATTTGGCATTTAAAATGGTCAGCAGCGAAACGGTTCGACTTTTATGCACGACTCGCAGCACATCTAGTCTTACAACTAATGCTCCCATGGGATCTGTAGTGCAATCCTGATACTCCACAGCCACGAGAAATTTGTACATGGGGTGTTTCATGCTCTCGAAACTCGCACAAGTCCAAGCGTGCCCTTTAGCGAGCGATAACAGGTGTATCAAGCTCAAAAAGCACTCACCATGAAGAAACCAAAACGAAAGTAGTCGTGTGAACGCCACCTCTGAAAGAGCATCGTCCCTGATGCTGTGACTACAATGAACGTGCACGTAACGTCTGAATGAACTAAAAACTAAAATCAACATTTTGTTATCGCGAGCAACATGGTTTAAGGGGCATTACGTGGACGACCTCTGGTCGTGCGCGGCACAGTTGTAAGAGTGAAATTCTGTCACTATGGTCTCATAGTCCGCTGCCACGAAGCGTCGGACAGTCTTAGTCCAAAGTATCGTGGCAAGAGTTTTTGCACTCAGTGGACGTCGCCGTACGGCGCCCTGGCTCATACCATCGTCCGGTTGGTACTGCATGTGACGTCTTCAAGTGATGCAGTACCGCTTGTCGGCCCTGTGCTTCTTATTACGCAGGCAGGCGAGTACTACACTCTTAGCACGGTAACCTGTAGTTAATTTTATAGGTATACCAAAAAGTGAAAATATGCTCCTTTATAAAGGTTAAAAGCACTATAACCTTTATAAGGGAGCATATTTTCACATTTTTTTGTACCTATAAAATAAACTAAAGGTTACCGTGCTAAGAGTGTAGAGCTTCTCTGGCGCGCCGCAATTCATTTGAAGTCAAGGTTGTCCTCGTAGATGACGTCAGGTCACACTTCGAAAAGCTTCATTGTCGGAGTCCCTCCGTAGACCAGCTTTATCGGTCTAACATGCGCACTTTCCTTCATTACCACGTTTCATGGGAAGATCGCTTGCGGAACGATGGCGTCCCACGACTTTCAGCATCGACGTATCATGACAGCATGTTGGAGCTTATTTTACTGAGACGTTCTCTGCAGGTGCTAGTCTCCGGATAACAGGCCGTGGTCGACCGGTGGCTTGTCTTGCTGTTTGGCCAGATTGTGCAAGCCAGGTTTGCCGTAAAGGCCGTGCCACTGTCAGCGATCAGGGCTAGAGCACTTTGACGAAGATCAAGGCACGCGGCGAACTCGGGAAGCTCAGAAGCACTGCGTATTCGGCAGGGCTCTTATTTGGGCTGGTAACCAGGTATCTATAAGGGTGCTACCGCTATAGGGTTTCTTGCATACATATCGGTGCACGTTAAAGAACCCCAGGTGGATTGCTATCGTGCAGCGATATAATGTGGACCACGCACTACTGCATGCATTATTATCGCGCCGTGTTTACGGCACGTAAGTCACTAGCACTTATGAGCGTCAAACATAGCTAAGGTATTGTTACAGCCATTCAAGGCACCTGCACCAGGTCAAATGTTATGCAATCGAAGTTATTAGGTGCTCAGCGGAGAGCGTTCAACTGCAGCATATATTACAAGAGAATTGTGAGCAGCGATAAAAAGTAAAGGACGTTCCACGCCACTAAAAACCTGAGTACGCAAGGAAACTGGGGCGATGGTGTTACTATAATGTTCACTATAGTTTACTATGACGCAACGGTACCGTTATTACTATTACTATGGCGTGCCAGGGCGTCGAGGGCAAGAATATGGATGGTGGTTCCGAGGGCCAGCGTGGGAGCATTTTCCGGTTTGGAAGGCTTGTCCTCCTCTCTTTATCGTACTCTTTCTTTGTCTCTCACTGGCTGAGTTGTTTTTTTTTTCTTTCTCTAGGTCCTAGCAAATTTTGTTACAATCGTCGGTACAACATGATCATATATGGCTCCCATAAATGCATGTTCGGCGAGCGCAGGTGCATAGTTTAATGAGTCTAGCGCATGCCTTCGGACCGGGGGTACGCAGGTTCCGATCCAGCCTCGAAGAATGTTTCGCTTGTTCTCTTATTTGTTTTTTCTAGCTCTCTGTCTGTCCTTCTTTATTCGCTCGACACTGGGAAAGACCGCCACGGCGTCGGCTACTGCTACAGGTCAACCTCGATCCTAAAGAGCAGAAAATTCAAAATGTTTGATGCGCCGCGAAACCAAGGTTTCAGCAGGCGAGAGCAGCTGACACTAGGACGCCTTCGTAAGTCCTGGATGCTTCGGGGCGAATGCGTGCCATTAATCTTGGAGCTGGTCGTCCCCTATCGGGGAACCTTCGCCGGGCGCCGCCTACTAATTGGTTCGGTCAGGACGCCGTGTGCTCTGAGTAAATGCCACGTGTCACTGTCCGTACTGATGTCGCGCGCCGTCGACACAAACGTATTGTACACAGCGTAATCCTCTGCATCTTGGTACAGGGTGCATGTGAGAAGTGAGCACTGTTGAGCTGGAAATTTGAGCGCCTTTCGCGTCGCGCACCCATTGTGTTCTTGGAAAGCACGATTGTGATCGCGCAATGTAACCAATGCGTTTGTTAGCTCAAAATGATCCGGCCTGGTGGAAAGCGCACTAATAAGTTCCACTATCGAGGCGATACTACTCTCTAATGCGGTGTAATGTTACGTAATTATAGCGAAATAATCATACTCGATACCCGATTCAACATTCCCTTAACTGAGCGGAACACCGCGCATACATGTCGGGCGCACCACAGTACGCAGACGAAAGATAGCGCTGCGGCTCGCACCTTCCGCTAGTCTGAAGGAAGACAATCTTTGAACACCGTCCACAGCGATCAACAGCTGAGAAGACAGGGATGACACCATTGTAATTTATGACACATCCTTGCTTAAACAAGCGCCGTGCACTCTGTAGGCCAACTCGGTTTTACATACACTGTCGATACTTTCCCTCTTTTCCCCTTCTGGCTACTGCCACGGTAGGGTAGCCATCCGGAACTACTGAGTGGTTAACGTCCTTGCCTTCCCTTCATCCTCCTCCACCTCTCTCTCTCTTCCTCAGATTGGTGCACCATGTTTTCTAAAAAAAATTGCCGAATAAAACACCTGCGTTCCATATTGTCTTTCCAGGCACTGAACACTACAGGAAAATTCTGGACTAAAAAGCGCAATTATTCTCTTGAGGATATTGATTGCAGTTCATGGCAAAAAATTGACCTTTCTGTGTCTACTTACAACTTTTTTTCCCTGTCCCGAGTAAGGAGAAAGGGATGGTGAGTCGGTGGGCCATTTTATCAGGAATTTCTCATAAAGACCGTAAAAACAGAAAAACGCCAAAAGAACATCCTCTGCTTCTTTAGCACAGTCCCCTGATCACTTCGTTCTTAGCGCATGCGAGTAAAATACATGCACTATAAAAATGATCCAACTCCCGTCTATAATAAAGAGCAGCAACTTCAGGTCGTTACGCCGAATTTAGGAGGGCAACAAAGTAAATATTATCACCTTCCTTTCTTGTTACATATATAAAGCTTAGGATTTTATACACAATTGTGCTCCCATTTGCGATTTTGTTATGAGTATTTGATCATTATAAAGGATTTCTAAGCTGGAGGACAGCGAATCATCACGAAATATCGAAGGTCACTTATGAAATCACCAGAACTCTGTTGCGTAGGTGACCGCCCCTTCTCGTTAACCTTCTTGGAGGCATGTTATTCAATATTTCAGAGCGAAGTACCATGCTAAATATTGGAAACGCGTACGTTTTCCGCCGTACCAAGAAAGAGTTTAATGCATGCTCTTAATCAGTAAAAATTCACGCACAAACAACGCAGGCATGCATATTCCGCTGGGCGAATTATGAAAATAAGATGTGTAAATATTAATAAACATCTAGTAGCACATTAAAATACAAAGCCGTACAGAACAAACATGAGCATATCCCACTTTATTGGGTATTTATGCACATATAATGTATGTGCATATAGCACTCCCAGGATTATGTATACGCACATGCCGAGTAATGTGGAGGGGGGGACGACCGCCTTCGTAGCTCAGTGGTAGAGCGCCGGACGCGTTATGAGAAAGTCGTGGGTTCAGTTCCCACCGAAGGCAGGCTTGTCTTTTCGCCCACTTTAATTCCTTTCTACTTATTCCACAATTACAACACTGCAAAAAAGAACTTCACTAACTTCCCCTGTGCTTTCGTAGGCTTCACTGTTTTTTGGTACATTAAGTTAGATGTAAATTCACAAAAATGAGATTCACAGAATTAACAAAAATAATTAGCTTTACCGACGTACAAGGCGTTAGTTGGGACGTCATTGGCCTTAGCGAAGTTGGGAGAGCGGGTGAAGCTTACATAGTATTAAACAATGCACACGTCATCTGCTATAGAGGCTTACCCGAAAAGAGAGAATATGGCGTTGGGTTCCTAATGCACAAAGATATAGGGGGCAGCGTACACGAATTCTACTGCCTAACGAAAGGGTAGCATGCACCGTAATAAAACTAAATAAGCGGTATAAGGAGGAGGAGGAGGAAGAGAAAGGAGGAAAGACAGGGATGTTAGCCAGTGCTGAGTCCGGCTGGCTACCCTGTGCAGGGGAATAAGCGGTATAAACTTATGATCCAGGGATATGCGCCAACAACGAGCTACGACGACGAGCACGTAGAACAGATTTACGAGGATATCGAATTAGCAACGAAAGGGTACAGACACAATGCACAGCAGTCATGGGGGATTTCAACGTAAAAGTAGGAACAAGACAAAGTGGGGAACAAAGTGAAGTTGGCCGTAGGAATAACCATGGGGAAATGCTAGTACGATTTGCCGAAAGAAACCGACTCCGCATAGTGGATACGTTTCTTTAAAAAATAGAATAGGAAGTGGACGTGGAAAAGCCCTAACAGGGAAACAAAGAACGAAATTGACTTTATAATGTGCGAACCGCGAGGGCACGGAAATAGTGGGGACGATAAAATGCAGCGATCACACATTAGTAAGGGCGAAGATTGCATTAACCTAAAGAAACCAAGAATTAAATTATTTACTAGAAAAAACGCAAATCTAGAGGTAATCAGAGCGAAGAATGAAGTATTTAATGTCGCCCTAAACAACAAGTTCGAGTACTTAGGCCAAAACGATGATGATTTAGAAGAAATAAACAAAACCGTAACGAAAACAATATATACAGTCTGGCGGCAGCTTCGGCTGCCGCATGAATGTAAGTATGAGGCGTAGCACTTCAATAATATTTCATTTATTGGTCGACGTTTCAGTCAGAGCCTGACCTTCCTCAAGAGAAAGGTCAGGCTTTGATCGAAACGTCGACCAATAAATGAAACATTATTGCTGTGCTACGTCTCATATATATATTCACATAGCGTCGAGACGCTCGCCAGGTGCCGAACAAGCACTGCAATGCTGGTTCTCAGGAACGCATGTTCCTGGCCAGAATTACCCTAGACGATGAAAACAGCGAGGCCCGGCGACATAACTTTGTTCAAAGGCCGGATCACAGTCACTCTTGAGGCAAGCTACATGTACATAGTGTTGTCCATGACAGCTGTCGACTGCGGATTTTTAGCTGGCTCGTTGATAATATGGTTGACGGGAGATAAGTGCTCTACATGTGCTACAGTCCTTCAAACTTAGGGAACAGTTTCAAGGACTGGCCAAGTGCGTTGTAGAAAACTGACAGATGCGCAAGTGCTCCAGGGAAGAAAGCGGTTGCAGGAGTGGTAGCGGCGCTAGTCCTCTTATGACACTCCTAGATGCGTGAAGGGAACACCTGTGGGAATTCGCGGCACTCTTCAGCATGTCCGGAAGCGGCAGAAATGTGCGCGCATTCAGATCCTCGTACGGAAGAATTACATCTGATTATGGAACTCTCTGAGGGTGCTTGGAACTAGGTAGGACAGGAAACACGTCCACGACCACTGAGTAACTGCTGAGATGGCTATGAAGCTGTACAAATAGGCTAAGCGAAGGGATGGCGAGACAACCTTAAGGCGTACCTGTACATGTCTGGCATGTAGTGCCACAGTTGGAGGCAGAGGTATGCGCTGCACATTCACGCATGTGTACACTGTGGAAGCGCACGGACGCGCGTATTTGTATAGACATATTTTTAATTGTTTTTCTACATACGGCAGCCCATTCTGAGCTATGGCAGGAGTGGCGACACTATTACGTGTCAATTTCAGGCAAAAATACACTGTTACGCTCTGTTGTTAAGGGAAAGAGCTATTTTTGTACAAATAAGTTCTAGATTTAAGTGGCAAAAGATTAAGATCATGAGAACTGCGAGTAGAGGAAGGATGAGCAAGCAGCAGTTATGGACTTAAGCGGAGAGCACGGGCAATTTATTAAAGCGTGGAGGAATTTTAAGCTTTCGTTCAGGCGACGTGTTGCCGGAGTGGTCAATTTGAGACTCGCGAGAATGGAAGGTGAAAGGTTGCTGTCGTAACGACAGTAAATAAGGTGATCAGCTTTTTTTGAACGGACTCAATCATGTTAATATCATCATCATAAAATGGGTTACGAACTATAGAAGCATATTGAAGTACAGGGCGAATTAGTGTTTTGTACGCGAGATGTCTAGTTTCTCGAGGAGCTACTCGAAGGGTGCGCTAACGATAACCAAATTTTTCAATGATTTATTACATATTATTCCAATATGCTTGCTCCAAGATAGGTTCTCAGTGAACAGTGGTCGAAGATACTTATAGTCGGACACTTTAAGTAACGAAGAGTTTTTGAAATAATACGAGAGAACTCAAGGAGCCAGATGCCTGGTGAATGTCACTGAAACAGCTTTGGTGAAGTTGATACTCATCTGCGAGGCAATGCACCATGCGCAAAAGTGTGACCGGCATGTTACGAGCGTGAGAATATCTGTAGTTTGGCTAAGCAAGATTTTAGTATTGGCATTAAGAATTTGTAAGTTACTATGTGAACTTCCACGACTTCTTTTGCCATTGAAAGCGGTACTGTGTAAGGCAACTCATGGCTTACGGCCGGATGCTGCGACAAGTTTGTTAGTGCATTAATCCCAGTTATAATGAGCATTATCTATAAATGCATTGTCATAGCTTGTACGTACAGAAGACCCATCGTTACAAAAGGATGTGGTAGAGTCCCAGAGCTTTTTACGGATTATGCGGAAATGATTACAAAAATCATCTTTGATTGCGTAGCAAGTGTCTGTGAGCTTGCGTGAATTCCTGAGTACTTGAATTTTCTCATTAAAATCCAGTACCTTGATGATCACAGGGCGTGTACTATTTCGTCGAGTGGTATAAATTCTGTGCAATCCTTCAATACGTGGACAATGCATTTTAATGATATTCGAGAATCACAAGGAGACTTTGATAGCGAGGCATTGTTACTTATGTCTTGTATTGCAGGTAAACCCCGCTGGGTGATTTTATTCCCACGCTATCTATTTTCCAAGTCGTCAACTCACAAGAGAAGCTTATCTATTGAGACAGTAAAATTATGCTGGTCTGTGACAGCTAAACTTTACGCAACAGTGTTAACCTTATCGGTCAAAGAAGGTATTTCACTTCGTAAATGGGCGGAGTTACCTCTTGACAATGCTGATCAAAGGGCATTCACAAGAGATTCAAGCGACTCGAAACGTGAATCAACGGACTGTCGGAGTATCCTAATATCAGACGACATCTGTTGCTAACGAGCAAGCAGTCTCGCAAACATATCGGCAATGGAAAGTCGGTTGCTCTCTCTTAATACAAACGACATTCGTAGTTCCGTATGGCCTCGCTTTAAGCTACGTAGAATGGCGCGCTATTAGCTCTATTACGAGGGTCAGGGTTTTACTCGTATCCCCACTTGAAAGTAGGCCGCGGAAGCTATTTTGCACAAGAAAATGCAACGAAAGATTATGAAAATCATAGCTTCATAGATGAGGACGCAGCAGCAGGCAACGGTTATATGAACGAAAGGAATAGGCATGTTTAAGGTAACACACCTGCATGAAAAGAAGAATACGGTTCAGCGCCGTATGTACGGTGCTGCTGCCTCGCCCGCTGAAGATAGCCTACATCACCGTCGCTATTACACACAGTGGTACCCACGTAACAAGACTGCGCAGTACAAAATTTGGACGACGTCTCCAGCATAAGTTCCACAGCCAGTGAACAGGCTCGCGGGCAGGCCGAGATTAGCATCCACAGATGAAAAAAAGCGTTGTTTCCCAGGCTGGGTACGAAATGCCAGCGAACACTGCGCTAGTCACAGATGTGGCGGCGACCAGTCAAGGGAACGGATTCCACTTGGGGTTCTCTTTCCAGACTGGATGACCAAAGCAGACAAGACGCTGCGTGAAAAGAAGAATGCCGTTCAACATCGTGTGCATAGCGCTGCTGATGCCTCGCCCACTCTGGGAGCGTATGGCGGAGTTGTAGGCTCACTACGGAATATGCGTGTAGTAGATCCAGGTGGTGCATCTGGAAGGAAGCATATGAAATAGGCAGCCTATTAATCGTTACGCCACTCTGAAGCAACAGTGTGATTGTCAATGAAAGTGTAGCGAGGAAGGAAGCGAGAAGCCGTCACGGCGGCCAACGTAGTCCGTGCCGTCGTCGCTACCTTTTATTCACCAAGAGGCGAACAAATGCAGAACGGAGCGATGGGCTGCAGCGTCTCTTGGAGCCGTGAGCGTGATGATGATGATGATGCTCCTGTATAACTACGGCACTTACCCACCAGGGGTGATTGGCCAAGAGTTATTTGATGATACGTTTTGATTTTAAATGATTGGAAGGAACAGATGGAGAGAAAAGAAAAGGATGTTTTAGAGGGAATTTAATTAGTGGAATTGTGCATGTGAACCATTCAAACCTGACAGATGTCACCAAAAAATATACAGAAGAATATCTTAAGTATGTTTTGCAATACTGACGAGAACAGTAGTCTGTCTGTACGATTGACTTTTTTATTTTACAGGAATTGTCAAAATCGTATACTATTTGTCATTTGTACGTAATTGCACACAGCATTGAATACATCCCTGTGGCAATATCCCAGAGCTGAGGCACCAAAAGATAGAGCAACTTCAATTGTTAAATTTAGTCCCAACGTACTGATCGGAATTTCTAGAAGTCTCTTTCGGAGGAATTTGTACCGGCGGCAAACCAACAAATAATGATCTGTGCTTTCAATTTCACGACAGAAATGGCAGAGGGGCGACAAAACCAAACCAGCCCTGTGTGAGTAAAGATCTAGCGGGGGGACACGACATCGAAACCTGCTGAGAATTACTTCCGTTTGCCTTGATGGACATCATTTAGATTTCCATGGGTGATTTAAATGTCCATATTCTGACCAAGATGTGATAGTTTCCATTGAATCTCTATGTATAGAAAATTTTCTATATGTGATTGCTGTTATATACTGCTCTGCTGAAGAAGCGATATTATCGGCCCTTGAAGAGATGCTCCAGCTAATGAGTCGGCCGTCTCATTTAAATACAATCCGCAATGACCCGGTACCCACAGCAATTTTACGAGGCTAAGATGTGGCGGAACTAATGCTAAAAACGTTTGTAGAGCTTGTGGATTGGATGAAGTTGTAAGAGAAGTATAGACCGAATGGGAATCGGTTAAAATCACCGCATTAGTCGCAGCCGCAGGGAGTTTCCTCAGCGCCAAAATGATTGGTAAAGGCTCTGCTGCAAAAATGGGGGTGTAGTCTGGTAGTCTCAGTGAGAAGGACCAATCAAGCGTTGACGAAAAGATCCCCCCATCTGCCTTTTCGCCCTTCACAGATGCGTCTGTAGTTATTGTGGAATTTGTTCGTGCTTGCCCAAGCTAGTCTTGCAGCTGATTATTAAAGTACCTAGGAGACAGTAATTTAGCCTTTTCGGGAAAAATATCATCATATTCAATCCTGACCCCCCTGATTTGAGCCTTTTGATGTAATTAACTCTCGAACATTAGCGTTTATGCTACCTGATTGTCTTTGCACAAATATAATCTGTGGAGTATGGAAGCGAGGCCAATGTGCTAGAAAAAACGAGTCTGGGTCTTTGATGAACACATATTCAGTTCGTCTGAGCGGAAAGCTATACAATTTTAGGAATGTTTCTATAGTTAGGATTCGGAATCTGCAAGACAATGCAGGCAAGCGAGCTTCTTGATATAGAACAGTATTGGCTGTACTTCTAGGTAGGCCTATGCAAAGGCGCAGTGCTTCACGTTCCAAGAGAACTAGCGGCTTAGATTTGTAAGCTGGGGAACCTGATAATAGAATACAACCGAATTCCATTACCGGGCGCATGTTCATCTTGTAGATCATCAGGACAGCGTCCCTGCGTAACCCAAACCGTCTGTTGCTTGATCTGCGCAGCACACCTAAGGCACGCTGAGCCTTAGATTTTATATGTCTATGTGAGAAATCCAAGTTAGCTTTGCATCGTAAATTATTCCCAAATATTTGAGAGAATCGACTTGGGAAATGAGGTCTTGATTGTAATATACAGAGATAGAAATAGGATCACTTAAAGGGAACACTAAGATCGAGCTTTTATTTACATTTAAGGACATGCCAATTTTGCAAGGCCAATTATGAAGCGTATTCATGTATCGCTGCAAATTTTGATAGAGTGAATGAATGTCGCTGTCGGCTGCGAAAAATGCAATATCGTCAGCATAAACGTAAAGTTGTACACCCTCACAAGTAGGGATGGAGCTCATTAGGACGTTAAACAATAACGGAGAAAGGACTGCTCCTTGAGGAACACCACGAGTTTGTGTGAATCCAGGAGAGTAGCAGCCATCCTTAAAGCAAAAGCATTCCTTAGCTCTCAAAAATTCTGCTATCCATGCTATCAAATATTTTGGAAAATTATAGGTCTCTAGGGTTGTCAGGAGAATTGCGTGTTCCACGCTGTCATACGCTTTAGCTAAGTCTAGCGTGACTAAAGCAGCTTGTTGCCTTCGCTTACGAGCAAGTTGAATCCTGCTCTCTATATCCACATGCGCACACCATATCGAGCAGTTCGATCTAAAGCCTATTTGAAAAGACTTCAATATGAAGTTATCTTCCACAAAAGTGGCTAATTTGGGGTAAAGTACACGTTCGATCACATTAACCATATTAGAAGTAAGCGAAATTGGCCTGATATTTTCGATGTTGAAGCCTAATCCTTGCTTTTTAGGTATTGAAATCACTTTAGTTAATTTCCAATCATGGGGAATCCAGGCGTTTTTTAGTGAATAGTTTATAACGTTTAGGAGGTCACATGGTGAGGGATCAAATAAAATTTTGATCATAGTGACCGTAATTCAATCAGGGCCTGGAGCAGATTGGGGTAAGGATCTGATCACCTCCGTCAATTCTGCAGATGTGACTTTTGTGAAATCAGTCGTATCCGGCGGTTTCTTGAAGACCTGAGACATAGTCGATGTGAATCTGCTTTCCAGTTCTTTAGCAATTAGTTCTAGAGACTTTGTCATTTCCTCTGACGACGGAATTACACATTCTACATTAGCTGGAGATGGCAGGATTTTGCGAGCTCTCAGATATCTAAATAATGCTTTCTTGTTTTCTGGTTTAGAAATGAAATCATGTTGCCTTTTATCATAATCCTCTTTAGCTTTAGCGACTGTTCGCTTGAAGATAGCTGCAAGGAATTTGTAATCTGATCGATTCTTCCGGGATTGATTATATAAAAGTTGTTTCCACGCAGCCTGTCGTCGTCTGTGATCACGAGCGCAATCTGCATTCCACCAAGGGCTACAAGAAACTCTCTTGGGAGATTGGACAATGAATTCTGCTTTTTTTGTACGTCTTTTTCATTATGGCACTAAGCTTCATAGCCTTATTATCTTCGCCATCATCTAAGCGGGAAACCAACGCTGCTTTGAGATCATTTTTGAATTTATTATAATTAACAAAAACTCGGGTGCGAGAACATGCCAGCATTATCGGGCAATTAACCTCAAACATTATCGGGAAGTGGTCGCTGTTTGTGCCGCAGTCCAAGGTCGTCCAGGAGGAACTAGTTATCCCTGAACTTATAAAACTTAAATCCAATACTGAGTGGGACCGATGATTCATATATGTAGGAGTTCCAGAATTAAGGCAAGTCAAGTTGTTATCCACTGACCACTCCCAAAGACGCTTGCCGCATGGATCAGTTCTAAAACCCCAACTAACATGGTGAGAGTTGAAATCACCCACAAGGATCTTATCTTTCCCTAACGATGCCACAGCAGAGTCTAATAAATTAGTATTTTGTACCCCTGCAGGAAAATATAAATTAACTAAAGATAATGGCGAACAACCTGGCAAGGATACTTCCAAGGCGAATATTTCGCTTTCAGGAGACATAAGCTTATATGAAATTCTGGCCTTAGGACTAATTCGGTTGTTAACAAAGAATGCTAATTCTCCGCCCTTCGATGGGCGGTCTAGCCGGAATGATCGATATTTATTTGATTGAAAAGACTGGTGCCCTGAAAGACAGGTTTCCTGTAATGCAATTATATCCGGCGTGAATTTGGCTGACAAATACAATAAGTCTGTTCTTGAAGAAAGAATAGAGCGGCAATTCCAATGAAGAATTCTTATGGATCCTATTGTTGCAATAGATCGGCCTCAGCCACTGCCTTGCTTAAGATACTTTCCTTTAAAAAATCTTTCCTAGAAAGGCTGTCCTTCAAATATTTTTTCGCTTAGAATGAATGGCTGCCGTGCCTTTTTAGACAGCGGTGACCTCAATCGTATCAGTGTTCGAGGATCCATATCCATGTCCTCCAACTCATGCACGTCATCGTTATTGTCTTCAGTCTGATTCTTGATTGCATCGACTGACAGGACTGCACTCTGGGCATCTTGGGAAGTGGGATCGCACGCTACCTCGTTTGATGGCTGTAGACACTGTGCCCCTTGAGAAGTTGGAATAACATCCGATGTTGTCTTGATTATGTGGGCCACCTGGTTAGTCATTATTTGCGACAAGGTCTTACAAAGATTGCCAGCAAGGCGCTCCATAGCTTTTTCTATAGCTCTTTCCACCAGCATCGGCAATAGTCACGGAAAGAGACGCTTCCATTGATCCTGCTAGGCGGGCTGTAACACCAGCGTAGCCTTGTGATCGAGCTTGGATTTCAGTTATAGCTTCACGACGTGAGCAGCGTCGTCGATCTACAATTTCTAAAATTGCCATCTCTCTTGACTTTGCCAGGCAGTTAGTATAACCAGCGGGGTGGGAGTCATTGCAGAGACAGCACTTTTCATCAGTACTTTTGCAATCACTAGTCACATGATTCTCGCCACAAATTCAGCACCTGGCAGAAGATCTACATCCTTTCACCGTGTGGCCATAGCGCCAACACCTTACGAACTGAAGAGGACGAGAAGACAATGCCTCTACTCTGTATATTAAGGGCCAAGCCTTAATTTCTGATGGCCGAGTAGATCCTGCAAAGGTAACTATGACCGACTCAGTTGGAATTTTACTGTTCTCTACCACTCTACCACACCGGTTTACTGAAATAGCACCTGCCAGAGCAAACATTTCTAATACCTCTTGAGGAGTCATGTTCACATCGACGCCGCGAACAAGACCTTTCACGCATGCCAGGTGGGTTGGAATGAACGCGCTTACCGAACTACTTGCAAACGTTGAGCACTTTAGAAGGTCTTGCACACAAGGTTGGTCAGGGGAGAAGCAGAGAATACCTCCTCTGCCAAACTGTCGCACCTCTGTGATGTTCTGATAATGTGCAGACGCAGAGCGAAGTTCTGCCTGAATCACTTTAGGATTCTTCATTCTGGTAATCCCGTCGTTAGTCGGGACGAGTGCCACAGGGACGGATGAGACACCGCTGCGTAAAAACAGCTCCACTGGCAAGTCCTGCGGAGGGATAGAAGTGGGGAAAGCCCCTGGTCCGGGTGACGAAAAGGGCATCTGTCTGGTTAGATTAGGACAACATGCACTTGTATGCTAATAAGAACGTGAACGAGATAGTTAATAACGAAAAAGAAAGCTGAAACTACTCAATCCTTGGCCAAATCCCGAAGGCAGGCGAGCGAGCGAGCGTGGAAGCCAGGTGGTCACTCGGGACCTCGAGCCACGCGGCATGAGTGCCGCGAGAGGCGCGCCGCGCGGTTAGCGCGGTGGTTGAAAAATGTTGATGATGATGAGCGTTCATGGATATGACCGCTACAGATTACTGCCCCCGCAGAAATGAAGCCAAATGTAAATTATGAACGGTATGAAAAGTGGCATGTGAAAGTGCGTGAACTATATACAGGGCTGCCAACGCAGGTCCAAAAGGTCCATGTTCAGTCCAGGTCGGCGGAAGAATTCGGGTATCTCGGTTTACTTCGTCTCCGGTGGACGGCACTGGAAGCTCCGGAGTGGACGCGGGTTGCAAGGAAGGCGCGCTGTCGTAAGGAGCGATCGAAGGATATGTTGGAGCCGGACTGAGGAGGGCCAGCGGGCGCGAGCGCGTACGTTGCGCGGACCACGTCGGCGTTGGTGACCGTTGCGCACATACCAGATCAGTAGGCCCAGGTAGACAGTGACGTCCATGCGCAGCATGGCGAGGGCTTTAAGGGCACCTTGACGGTGAGTGCGAGAACGTTGACGGCGCAAAACCACCCGGCCGTTCGTTGGACGAGTGCAATAGCGCGCTTGTCGGTGGCGCAGAACTATCTACTGCCCTAGCGGATGTGTGGATCGACAGTATGAGTCCGCCAGGCAACGTGTGCTAGAGAGAGGGAGTAAAATCTTTAATGACCAAGATATCTTCCGGTCCCCGCATGACCCCACTGCACTACACGTTCATGAGTTCGTGAAACTCCATGACGTGGGCAGCCCGGTCGGTGGCGATCTTCTGCCTAACCGCGCGCTGGAATTCTCTACTGGAAGGGGCGTTAGCAATGCCACAAGTGACGGGCTTGTGCGCCGTGATGTGAGAAGCTCGCAGTCCTTCTGCGCTGAGTTCATCGTAGGCGCCTAGTGTGGCACCGATGTGGCCCGGGAAGCCCGGGCCTGGGTCACAGGAGATGACGTGGAGACTGCAGGGAGACGCGATGGCGCACTAGTGGTCACTGAACCGCCTTGTGTGGACGGCGCCATAGACGTGTGAATAATGGCGTGAGGTTCAGCTGGGGGCGTAAGGACATCGTGCGTGGGAAACTCCAGGAGTGGCGCAGGAGGCGCATTGCTGTCAGATGTCTCCGCTTTCGTAGCCACGTCATGGAAGAGCGGCGGGACATCCTGATGCACCGGCTCTTGGACCACGGACGTTAAAGAAGCGGATATCGACTGCTGCTGCCATGGAATAACTGTAGTCAAGGGGCCGTTGCCGAGGTTGGATGGTATGGATGTTGATTTAAGCAGAACCGGATGGCGAACAGCAAGCGACGTGGTGTACGCAACAGAACTCATGGCGAGTGTCCTGTCTGCCGGCGTAGTGTTCGCGGTGTCGCAGCTGTTGCTGCGGTCGCCGACCGTCGAAAAAGTCAGGTTACGTTCGAGGGATGCCGGAACCTGGGCTAATGCAGGTGGCGACGTCTCCGAGGGGCTGGATCACTCAGTGGATGGTGCGATTGAGGAGTTAACACGATCCACCTCGAGGTCGAGGATGGGCTCGCTGAAGGATGAACTTGAGGTTTGCCGTGATGTACCATAACTCGTAACAGGTTGAGAAGGCGGGTCAGGAGCGCGGGTAGGTCGCGGGCCGGGGACAACTGCGCGCTTCGCCGCAGCTGAAGCGAAGTACTCAGAATATGGGTGCTATGTGGCTCACCGTTGGAGGCCAGCACGGCAGCGCGGAGAGTGTTGTAGGGCCCGGCACTGGCCGACGATGCAGCGGAGAGGTATTGCAGATTGGCCGGGAGGGTGCCGAGGAGGAGGGCGTGCTCGTTTACGCCGTTTATCTCGAGAACTGCATCGAGCCACGCGAGCTGGCCTCGTAGACCCGGCTTGAAGGGTCTCAAGGGCGGGTTGAGGCACGGGAGCATAACAATGGGCTGATCGCCGGAAGGCTAGTCCGGGTCACCACTGTAGCGAGCAAGGAAGCGAGAAGCCGTGACGGCGGTCAACGTAGGCCGTGCCGTAAGACTTACTCGCTGAGTGGTGATGTCTGCTATGGTTGGGCACGTGAATGTTTGTAGCCCTGCAGGCGACGTGCCCAAAGGGCAAGGCGCGTGAGGGTTCTTTCAGTGACGATGGCCAACATATCGCGTGGTGGTCCACGATAGCACCAAATCGGCGCCTACAGGAACTGAGTAAGAGATCAGATGATTGCCAGACGTTCCTAACTATCAGAAACCATGGTCTACAGTGCCACAGCCTATAAGAAAAATAAGGTCTTGTGCGGCAAAATGACTGCGGCGACACCAACACCGCTGGCATCCGTGTGTTCTTCTGTAGAAGCCGTTAGGCCGTTGTTTTGCAAAATTGGTGGATGATCATAAACGAGGAGGGATTGTGAACGCTTCCTCTCACATTGTGGGCCATGGGTGCAGGGGTCCGCTGCTTCCAAGGAGCTTCGTAATGGATGATAATACGGCGTTTTATCAGAGTAATGAACTTAATAGCATTAGCATAATTATTATTGAACAATATCATCACCGTCTCCTTGTGGTGGTAATCATGTTTGCTCGGTCGAAATATCAAGAAATCTGCCAGATGCCGCTGATAAATATGAACTGCCCTGAGCAAAGTGGAAAAAGGAAAGTTCGGAACCTAAGTTAATTATATCCACTGCCGCTTTTGTTGAACAAACATGTAATAGGGAGAACCGCGGTTTACTCAATGCACTAGCTTGATTTGAAATGCTCTTGGAGTACGCGCTGCTAGTGTCGCTATTGATCAGAGAAAGAGATTAATTCGGCTTTCTCGCACCGCTGGCAACACCATTCCTTGCGAAAAGTAAAAAAAAGTGCCCTTCAGTGATTGCCAGTCTAGTCTCTATAGCCAACCGAGAACCAGAATTTCGGACACAACTGTGCAGTGGAGTCTATGGCCGTAATTTCCATCAATAACCACAGGCTAGCATGTGCTCTTCATGTTGGTATTTATCTAACTACGGTCGCTTACAATATGAAAAACGCATTTGAGTGATCTAAACGTGCTGGTGATATTTGTGAGATGCCGCAGCGCACGAAAGCTGCCGCATGTCAACTTTCCAGACGCTTTTGTATCCTAGCGCTCGGAAGGTGTCTCTGTTCTCGCTATGAATAGAAGTATTTTGCCCTCAGGACGCCTAATTCCTCAATTAAGCAAGCCTATTTTATTATATTCCTTTGTACTCTCCCTTCGTCAACTCTGAACATGAGTAACTATCACGTCGACATCTTCCACATATTATGTTTTAATGGGTTTAAAAACAAGCGCTACCGCCAACTTACGTTTGAAAGCTCGCATCTCCATGCTCCGTCGGAGTGCAACCTAAACTGAGGCCTATAAGTTTCCGAATAAAAATGAATCAATGACTTTATGAATTGGGCGTTTTACTGATGTCATTTCTTCCTGATACCTTTGTTTGAACTCTCTTGTGGCATTTTTACATGTTTAGTCACCATTCAGTGCTAAGCTGTTCATAAACTCTCATAGAAGTGAAATGTTCATCAAAACCTCTTGTTGGGCGAGTTGGTACATTCTTGAAACCTAAAGGCACCGGCGCAACCAGACGACACAAGATGTGTGTCTTTGTCTCTCTTCCTGTCTCGTCTGGTTGCGCCGGTGCCTTTAGGTTTCAAGAAGTGAAATGACTCTTCGTTAGCATTGTGTGATAAGTAAGCAGGATGTTTTACTCAACTGCATCATCTTTTTGCCTGGCACTGTCCTCGACTCTTAAATGTTACCGCAGCGCCTGTAACTGTTACCGCAATGCCTGTTACGCAGCGCCTGTAATTGTAACTTTTTTTTTCCACAGGTTGCAATATAAAATGACGGCAGATCTTTCCAACACAACAGGCGGGCCAATGATGAAAGTTCGACTGCATTTTCAAAAAGGTAAGAAAGGAAATGACAGAGCATGCTCGTTTTGAAGGTATTTCTGCCCTAAACGAAATAGAGAATTGGTTTTAAGCGGGTCCTTGGCATATTGCTCGGCCGCAAAGTAGCGGTATCGCCAGATAGAATGGATTAATATGGTGCAAACTTTAAGAAATGGCCAATCCCCTACGTGAATTCATTTATAGGAAATATCGGGACGGTCGTTTCAATAAACAAAATGACTATGGCTTCTCCGTACTACACCACCACGTATCGCCGTGTAGATTTATATTGACACGTGTAATGTAATTACTTGAAGCGTTTCTCTGTTGGACGTTGCATTTGACGGTTTCTAGCGTAGCTCCATAACCACTTAATAAATAACTAAGGCCGTTCGACACTATTCCTTGCTTTTCCGCGCTTGATGACACAATCGCTCAATATAATGAATGCAGTTTTGGCATCACAAAAGCAGATTATCGGTATTAAGCTACAAAGCTATATGGCTACCAGTGCTGCTAGTGTGTGTGTAAATACGGTCGCTTTCTCTGCAGTAACGAACGGCCGTATTTGTTTATAGGAAAATGACTGAATCCGCAGGCACATATAACTTACAGGAGCAATTTTGCGATTAGCCAGGTGCATAGTAAAGCTGCGCTCGCTCTAGAACTCGGCTATATTTTTGTAGACGAACGCGATGTGCTCGTGTCGTTGTAATATACTACTTCGGTGAAAATTATTACACAGAAAATAGTTTATAGCAGATGGAGAAGTCATATGGACGTCTTTCTTTTACGGGATCGCCCTCTGTTTCTTATTGTGCTGTTGTGCTTTACGGCTAAAATGAATAGAAAATAAAACGCCCAAGCACCCCGTACAGGTCATCAACCGGCGAAGCTGAAACGTGTTGGTCCCGCTGTTCAGCAGTATGTTGATCCCGACGGTGTATTGACGACTTTCTCAATTACTGGTTGCATGTTTGTGTTGGTTAATGAGGTTGCACGCACATCTGGCTTGGGTTTAGCACTGTGTTCATTTCACATGCCGCACACTGTGCTTCGCACGATCACGGTCGTGGAGGAGTGTAATGAGCGGTTGGCAGGCTCATTAAATAGCGTACAGTGTAAATAAACCTGCGTGTTTTGCTGTGAAGACATCTTTGCCCAGACTCCGCCCTTCAACGTGTCGCTGCGGACATCGGAACCGCAAAGAAGCAAAGACAATTCCAAAAATGAACTTCCATTACGCGTTGATTCGGCACACTTGGGTACACAACAGCCCGTCATGACGACTTCACACATATGGCATGCCTCCCAGTTATGTGGTCTAGCAGAAAGGATCCGCAAACAATCCTCGCGCAGCTCTTCTACCTAAGCCAAGGTACGTAGAAAACGCAATCGCTCGCTGTGATTCAAGATGTCGCCCCAGAGAGAAAGCGGGAGCGCGGAGGCGCTTAACTGATGATGGCGGTGGTGAAAACATTATCGAGAAGGCCAAAAGTTGGTGTTTTGTGGGGTTTAACGTCCCAAAACCAGTTCAGATTATGAGAGGCGCCGTAGTGGAGGGCTCCGGAAATTTCGACCACCTGGGGTTCTTTAACGTGCACTGACATCGCACAGCGCACGGGCCTCAAGATTTCGCCTCCATCGAAATGCAGCCGCCGAGGCCGGGATTTGATCCCGCGACCAGCAGCCGAGTACCTTAGCCACTAGACCACCGTGGCGGGGCTAAGGCCAAAAGTAAAGCACAATAAAATGACCTATTAAGTAATCACAGTGTCGCCAGAAGGGCTAAGCAATGAATGCGATAGCAATGCATGATATAATACACGAAGTAAGAGTAGAATCTGTGGGGGCAGTATGTGTTGTAGCGAAGGTGGACTTATCAAGTAAGTATGCAGTGCGTAAAGTGTTATATGACGGTCAAGCGCCAGAGACAGCGGCCCAGCAGAGCTGCTAGCTAAGTCATGTTGTTTCGATGTCTTCTGGCCCGCGCTTCACACCGCGCGACAGCTCTAAGCGGCGTAGCGGTTTGCACCTTCGTGAAACAAGGCCCATCACAGCAGCATCAAGCGAGCACGTTCCTTCCGGCATCCCGTAGGCGCATTCACGTAAGCGCTGTGTGGCGAGCACGCAATAAAGGCGCTGCTACGCCGTACGCTGCACGTATGATGGCTGCCGACATTGCGTGCGCGCCAGCAATGGCAGCCACGCAAAGTCCACAGTTGTTGCTCGAGTGACAGCCCTCACCCCCTCCCCCTCTCGAAAGCGCCTTGTGATACTCCTTAAAGGGTCCCTGAAACATTATTTGACATTACGTCACTGATTAGGCAACACAATTGTGAAATCATTCACACCATAAATAAAGCGAAGCACCATGCACTAAGGCAGCTATAGCCTTATTTCTGTCGCCTTCCTCCTTACCACTGCTGTTCCTCCTCAGCTCGGTCAGCTGCAAAGTACGCACTAGCGACGACTGCGCCTCCCGCGTCAGCCGCTTTGCCGAGCCCTCTGTAGCGACATTGCGCCCCGATACCTTTACTGAGGTCGCCCGCCTCTGCAGTGCTAGCCTCTGTAATAGAGCGCCGGCGACTCGTGTGTACGCCCCTAGATGTCGCGACGATATCGTTGGCTGAAGCGAAGGAGCATTTTGCGGGAGCACGTTGTTCGCAGTTAGGTTGGAAAAATTACGTTCACGGCACTAGTTAGGGGCCATTCAGCGTCCTCCCATCCATCGTTCGATGGCGGGGGCGTTTGAAAACGCCTTTTGACGAGCCGCTGCGATCTTCTGCGATGCGCGCGTTCAGAACTTTATTGTAAATTACGCACTTTACGCAGAGCGCTGAAATCTGTCCTTTAGTGATCCTAATGACTCGCTCTACCGGATCACCATGTTTGCACAAAATGGTCAAAGCCGTTTCGGGATCGCTTTAAGTACGGCTGGGCGTTTCCCCTCCGCTTCGATTCAGGGTTTCAGATCGGTGTGCGATGAAACCAGCAAAGGAGCTGGGCTGGGCTCGTTCGATATCTGCTTCATCTGCAGCGTTCGTCCTCCCACTTGCATGTTTTTACCCCCGGGTATAAGGTACGATTCGCGGGGGGGGGTGTTATCAATTAGGACTTTATGCGGGGCATGACGATGACGGGAAAGCCCCGTCGAGATTCTCCATATAATTGCTAACGCAATAAAAGCAGCGTTGTGGGCGGTCTTTAGGCTGCTAGTTGTGGCGTCCGGACCGTGCCTAGTCGCGACGTTCCCTGTCCAGGTCGCCAGACGAAGCTGAAGACCCGGCTCGGTGCTCGGAAAAGCAGCCTCTCGCTTCTGCGAACACTAAGTGCCAAGAGGCAGGGAAGTGTGCCGGGCCCGATAAAAATATGTGCTCGTCTGTGGCGCGGGAGCTGCCCAGAAGTGGCAGGCCTGCGAATACGCGCCGGGTTGCAAGAGGGCTACACACGCGGGATTTATAAAGGTGTAGGCCTGGAGAGAGAGAGAGAGAGAGAGATGAAGAGAAAGACAGGGAGGCCTGGAGGTGGCACCTGAAGTATTGGTAGTGCTAGGAAAGATATTTGTGTGGTTGAGGCAAACTAAGCCCGGAGATGGGGGAAGTTCAAGGTGGTGTCGTAGTATGTAAGGAGCGCGTCGCGCGTGTCCATTCCCGACGGGGGCGTGCTTGCTCGGTTGGACGAGTCGCCAGCGATGGAATCTGCTGCCTTGTTGCCAGGATGGGGCGTGTGAGCAGGCACCCAGATGATTTCATTGGGGCGAGAGGGGACGCGATCGGAACGTAACATACCGGTGGTGAGGGGTCTCGCCCAACCGCAGCTTTGAGTCAGGGACGCGCGACGGCACGGGCTACAGCTCCCTCTTCGTCCTCGACAGATGTCGAAGTGTAGATGGAGGCTGTAAATGTAGCCCGGAGAAAGTTGTCAGTGACAGCAAGGTCATGGGCTGGGTAGTGGAGTTACGGCGCGGCTTCCACATAAGCAACGACGGGGTGCTCTCCTTATATACTGACGCCAGACCGCGGAGGCTCGTGCTACTCTAGGGGAGGGGTGGTGTTCGTAATGCGTATTCTTAGGGAGGGGATTAACGGCTAGGAGGGAGGAGACGAGGAAGGGGATGGGTAGTGACGTGGGAAGAGGGATAAGAGGGGAGAACTTAAGGTTGGAGAGAAGTCGATAGGATGACCCTGAACGGTTGTGCTGGCATCGCAGCTCTCTGCATGCCAGTTGATGACGCTTGCATCGGCGCCCTCAGTCATCAAATTGGCGCTGGTAGGCAATTACGAGAAACAAATATTTTCTGCTCGCGTTGCAAGCAGGGTACAAGCAGTTGGGAGCAAAAACGTAGGCATCGCCGGACGTGGTGCCGTTCAGCGCTCTACCAGGAATCCGCAGTAAGCGGAGGTTGGTCGAGGATCAGCTTATGAACAGCGGTGCGTTCGAAGACATGGGAAAATTACGATTAGAATGCGATCCATCGCTGGAAATACAATGCGGGGCATTGCTGTTATACCACAGGATGAGATCAGGATGAGAGCTGGGCTTGCTTTCGTCTTACTGTTTCTTATCAGCCTTTTATCCCGTTGTACCTTTTGAGGCAATCGTCAACGTAGGTGTAATCCGCGCGATTGTGAAGAAACTGGCACGACCGTGTGATGACGGATGGGCGCACCAGCGTGTGTGATCGTTGCAGGTGGCTATGTTTCCAGTAGATGTACCAAGGTATGTTATATCGAAGGATACAGGGTCAAATACCATGACGGTTACTTTGAGTGCACATCACCACCCACGTTTTGTAAAAGTTTGCAACCTGTTTAAAGAACTGATATAAGCGCAGCAAAGACACTCGACAATAGACAAGGACGTCCAGGGCGACCAACGTTCCTGAGCTCAGCGCTGAAAAGGACGACCCGCTACTGTAGTGCCAGAACCCCCCCCCCCCCCCCTACATTAGCACTCCTTTGTTGTAAGGTCACATTTTTCAGCCTCGATCGATGATACGTAACCACTAATTATTTCTTGGAACCATGTTAGCGAAATTCCACGCCCTCCTGCGTGCAACTTTAAGCATTCTAGGATTCACCGTAGTACGAAACGCGTGCAGTACGTGTGAGGCAGACTGTTCAACCTACAAAATGAAAGCAGGGGCAAAGAATAGCAAACTCTGTGTATGCGGGTGGCAAGACCGTGAGAAAGGTTCCTCATTCTTGCCTTCTCTTTACTAACTTTTCTTCTTGCAATTTTTGCTATGCGTTTCGTAAGTCGTAAAACGTAGCTAAACGAGCTGCTAGAGCAACGTGGAATATTGAAAAGAACTCTAGATGTGCTTGTGTGCACTTCCTTTTTCATCACAAGGGTTATGACATGTGACTAGTATAAGTTCACTTTCCATTAGCAACCTCCATCATGAAGATTACGTTAAAAATGCTGAGCAGATTCCTTGGTCCGTTTTTGCGTTGAGTAAGTTTAGTTGCACTCCTCTCATGGTGCGTGGTTTATTTTTCAGAAAGTCAAGGGACACCTTATGTGCTCAGGTTTTGGTCTCAAAAAGAAAAGTGTGCAATTTTCACCTTTTCATGTAAGTGCCGGAAAAGAATGTTCTATGTTCTTTTTCCAAAAATACCAAGCTTCGTATTTTCTAATTTCTTACAGAATTAAAAGGAGGCAATATATATATATATATATATATATATATATATATATATATATATATATATATACTATCAGAAAGACACAGTGACAAACATAAGATTTATTCTGACGTTTCGGCTGGAGGCCAGCCTTTTTCAAAGATGAAAGTTTTCTCATGGGCGCATGGTCTTAATATACACTTCACGAACAGGCATAATGGGGGGTGGGATTATGCCTGTTCGTGAAGTGTATATTAAGACCATGCGCCCATGAGAAAACTTTCATCTTTGAAAAAGGCTGGCCTCCAGCCGAAACGTCAGAATAAATCTTATGTTTGTCACTGTGTCTTTCTGATAGTATATTTATCCCGATAGCCAGGAAGAACTTTTCTTGATATATATATATATATATATATATATATATATATATATATATATATATATATATATATATATATTGTCGCCTCCCCATGGAGGGCGGCGATGGGGATGCCACTCATCGCACAAACTGACCCCTTTGAGACGTGCATATGCGCAATATGAGGCACACATTATGCCATGCAGAAAACTGTCGCTTCACCCACCCACACTGAGTAATTTTTATAGCACGAGAACTGTGCGATTTACACTCATGTTTCGATGAACGAAGACTTGTGCAAGAACTAGACGACGACTACACGGACAGGATTTCCGAGATGGTTGTGCAAATGAAGCCTACGACTGGTGGTCTTGCATACATGCGTATGCGGTGATGACAGTGGAGTTTTGAATAGGGGGCCACGGAGAGGTGATCAGTCAGTCAACGAACTTTATTCAAAAATTGTCCTGAGGAGCCGATGCCCTTCAAGAGGGCGGGTCGGCTGCGGGCCGCACCCACGTTGGGACAGGAAGGGCATGCCCCTCCCCCAAACTGCGGGCCCTCTGGACAGCCCGGATTTGGACCTCCCGGTCCGAGCTGGTGATTGCAGTCTTCCAGGCGTCCTCTGTGGTGAGAGGCTCGCCATCGCGCAGCGCCGTGCATTGCCAGAGCATGTGGGATAACGTGCATCGTCTCATCGCAATGAGGGCAGTGAGGCTTTATGCTGTCAATAAACTTACTGTAAACTAAGGGCGACGGGTAAGTACCGGTTTGCAGCATTCGTAAAGTGATTGACTGGGCCCTCGAGAGTTGCGGGTGCGGGAGCGGAAACCTACACCTGGACAATTGATAGTGCTTGCATATTTCGTTGAAGGTGAGGAGGGAATCAAGCTGCGGGAGGCCTTCCCCCAAATTAGAGGGCGAATGCCCGTCACGGTGGGACAGTGCGCGTGCGCGGGCATGGGCATACTCATTTGCATTAGGGATAACAGGGTGGACATCTTTGCCCATGTGGGCAGGAAACCAGGTGATGTGACCATCGATTGCAGTGCTATTTGAAATTTTGGTAAGAATATGGGCCGCCTGCTCACAAACTGACCCCGTCATGAATGCTCGTACAGCAGCCCGAGAGTCAGTGAAAATGCACGTGCGCGTGAGAATAGCCACGGCCAGCGCTATAGCAGCCTGCTCAGCCCTGGCCGGCGTGGTATCTCGAAGGGATGCTGCCGTGAGAAGTTTACCATCAAGGTCAGTGACCGCAACCACGAAATTGGGTGTGCCAGGATACTGTGCTGCGTCAACGGCGCGACCATGTGTTACACAAAGTGGTCCCGTATTTTCCCGGGAGAAAATTATTTCTCACGGATAGCGCACGTGTGCAAGCTGTACAGGCCCTCTCGAGGAGATGCTGCCTTTCCGTACTGTTCATTCGCATCTCATCTAACTGAAGGTCGTCGAAATTGGTGTCCGAGCTGAAACTCGCCGCTTTCGTTGTTCGGGAAAGGACATATGTACCCAGCCAATGTAGGTATGGGCGATCTATGAAGCCGGGTATTTTTCGGGGAATATGACGCCATGTGCGCGTAGTTCTTCATGATTCGTTGCAGCCGTGTCAGCCAAGTGCATCACCGTACGAAACAGCCCCTGCCCCGCAATACACTTGAATGCACGACGCTGCAAACATTGCAGAAAGAAAAAGTCCGAATTGCTTTAAGAAGGGCACACGACCAAAAATGCTGGTGACGTTTCCAGTTTCTGCAGGAAGGGCTATTTTTCAACGCAGAATTTAAAGTCACCAGCTACCCCCTCCCCCCCCCCCCCCCCCCCCTGTGAAAATCAGTGAGAAAAAGCGTGCTATATCAATGGCGCTTAAGAAAGTTCGACGTGACGCTCACAACATTGCTGCAAATACCAGAAAATATCAGGTAAATGAGCAAGTATTGCGTCATTAGGCTTAATGACTTATGTATCCTAGCAATCGTATTCACCGTTTCTTGAAATTTCATGCGCGTTTTGTAGCAAAAAGTAAAGGACGACGAAGGGGCGCATAACGCGACCACGGGCGGGCTCGCGCGGCAGTTCGTCCATTGCCTTCGAACAGGCCAGGTGGTTGGGCTCGGCTACCATTCTTAGCATTTTTTTACACGTTTTCCGCCTTTTCAATACTTCATGCATAACCTCAATAACGCCTAAGAGACAACTTAAATGCACGCGAAACTTTTTTTTCCTGGTTGTTCAAAGCTCAAGTAGTTATGCTTCCTTCATTGAACGTGATGCTGCTGCTTCTGAAGTGGGCTGTTTTAACTTCGTAGGGTTTTCCGGGAAGGGGGTCGCAGAACATTTTAGAGCTTGAAAACAATTGATTTGCTATTCATTTGACGTCCGTTAAGAAGCTGTCGTAATTCAGAAGAAATGAATTGCAATAAGTTGCCTTGCTTTGTTACAGATTATAGATGTGAGCAGCGCATCTGGAACACGCAGACTGGATCAGCGTCTGACGAATGTGATGTAGCGTATTACACACTTTGTGGCACCACGGGTATTCCTGTTTACAAACACAGCTGTATCGATCCGAACTATATTTGTGTCGGCCTACCGAGCAGGTGTTAGACATAAACAATAAAGATTCTGATATTGTGCAGTATTATTTATGCATCCGATTCCAACGCGCTGTGAACATTTGCCGAAATGAGAATGAACACATATTCGCACACATCTATTATCACATTTACAAAGGAAATATCCCGTGTTATCTTCCCAATAACCATCATTTGTTTCAAGTATAACCATGCATTCAAAATAGATGGGAAAAGCAAACTTCTTTAAACACTGCCTGGTGAAAGGGCAGACTCGCTGCGCGGAACACCGAAAGGCGAAAACTGCAGTGAGAATGCATATACAGGACAGCAAGAGCATGCAGATACTAGAGCACAGATTTCGGCATGAGAGGGCTTTAATAAGATATCTGCTTTTATATTGAGCTGCCGCTCAATATAAAAGCAGATGTCTTATTAAAGTCCTCCCTTCAGTGCCACTTATAGCACTGAATATGCGACGTGTTTTCGTCCCTTCTTCGTTTGACGTTAGAGACTGTCCGTCTGATATGGATGCTCCTCCTCACCTGCACAGATTGAGCTGTCATGCGCTCATTCCAGTTAAAGACTCGTGGTAACAGTGCTTGTCGCTACCGCTATTTGTGACCGTCGGAACTACGTTTAGTAATGATCTATCTCGGAATTTTAGAGGAGCCAATGATTTCTGCACATTTGTATTCTTCTGCTTTCTCTAATAGTATACAGTCATGCAGGAAACAGCCTTTTCAATGAACTATTCATTAATAATTGTAAGGCCGAAAAGCCGCACTCGCGCGGGAGCCCCCGCTAGTAGAGCGAGAACAAGATGAAGACGTGGCCAGAATAGAACAGCCCGGATGTGCAAATGGCACTATGTGTTTCCCATTACATTGGCGCGTTTGACAAACTACGAGCTGTAAGTTCGCCCTCGCAGGCCATCGGTGCTTTGGGTATGCCACCAGGGCTCCCGGAAACATGGAGCTAATCAGCATCTTGTAAGTACGGCGTTCACGCCTCTCTGGAGGCCCAGAAGCACCCTCACTAGGGCACTACGAAGAGAGCGAACGACATACTTTAGCCTGGAAGCACCGTTGACTCTTCGCGCTAGAGCAACCCCTCACTCCGAGCTCCATCAGCACCTCAGTAACTCAGCAACGTTGCCCAAGCTCCCCCGGACAAATTTTCCGCGATGTGAAGGGAGTGACGGCCTACCACCACTCCTCGGACGTCAGCACTGCCCCCACGAGCGGGTCCCCTGAAAGCGCCGCGAAATACCATGCGAAATACCATTAAATACCAGCTACACGTGCGGCAGCCATATACTATATCACTTTTGAACTGACACGCGATGGCCCCCTCGTAGTTGGCATGTTGCCAGGCCATACAAGTATGTTGGCAAGGCCACGGACCGTAGGATGGAGACGCTTTCTGAACCGTCCGGCAAAGACTCGTGATTACCAGCGCCCTTATTGGCCCAACAGAAAGCCGTACATACCCTACTTAGTTGAGACGTTCCTCATCGACTCAGGCCACTTCGATTAATATAGGAGGAAGCCCTCGAAGGATAGCTGATGCACTCTAGATCACCGTTTCGGGCGATGGATGATATTGATCACCGGATCACTGACGAATGATGTTGATGACCGCGAAAGTACTTCGCAAAGAGAGGAGGGAGAGGTGGGAGGTGGAAGACCGGCTCCCAATTGAAGCAAGTCCTCTTTTCTTCTCTCTCTTTTCAGTTTGCTTAGAGTGCTCTATTTTTTCCGTTGCAGTTTTTTTTCTGTTTTTTTTCGTGTTACATCTTTTCCATAGAGCAGTCAATAGAGGCGAACAGAACCAAACATACTCCTGATGAAGGCCTGTCTCTGACTGAAATGTGGAATAAACGCTCCCCATGTTGTTCCCAATGTCTAGGGTCTACTGCTCACTTCTCTCTCTCTCTCTCTCTCTCTCTCTCTCTCCCTCTCTCTCTCTCTCTCTCTCTATATATATATATATATATATATATATAATCATAAAGAAGGCCTACGTGGTCGTAGACGCAGCTGATGCGGCTGACGCAAGAGGAAAAAGCGTAGGCCTAAGAGCCAAGTCAGTGACAACGTCCAGCCCGAGTTCCCCTTGCGATGCGCTGGCGATACGACTGCAGGGCTGTGCACGGCGTGCTTCTTCTTCATTGCATCTTCCCCCCTCGTTGAAGACGGAGCCACTCAGGTGACCTATGGCGTCGTGAGGGCGGAGGGCTCATGGTACTGCTTGAGGCGATCAACGTGAACAGTTTCGCGGCCGCGGAGGCCGGTCCGTAGTGGGTGTCACAGGTTCGATGACGTAGTTAACCGGCGAAGTGCGCTGAGGACCCGGTAGGGTCCGTGATATCTGGAGACACAGTTTGACGACATCCCAGGCGTAGAAGCAGGGGGTACCCACAACCATACGAGATCGCCATGAGAAAACTGTTGCTGAGAGGGCCCATTGTCGTGACGAGATTTCTGCACTACTTGTTCCGTTATAATTGAGCGGGCCAGTCGGCGACACTTTTCAGCATACTGAGCGGCTTCGGATGCCGGTGTGCCCTCCGATGAGTCAGGACGTTAAATAAGGATGGTGTCATCGGAGTAGAGGGCTCTCGGCCATAGAGGAGAAAGAAAGGAGAGAAGCCCGTTGTCGCCTGAGGTGCCGTATTGTAGGCGTATGTGACAAAGGGAAGAACGATGTCCCAGGTGGTGTGGTTGGAGTTTACGTACATCGACAGCATGTCGCCAACAGTACGGTTAAAAGGCTCTATCAAGCCGTTCGTTTCCGGGTGATATGCGGTGGTACAACGGTAAACAACACGGCATGCGGCGAGAAGTTGTTGAGTAACATCAGCGAGAAAGGCGCGACTTGGTGGCTGGGGAGCTCGCGGGGAGCGCCGTGGCGTAGTACGAAGCGTTAGCGTTGTAGTAGAAAGGTAACTTCACTAGCCTCCGCGGATGGTAGAGCGGCAGTTTCTGCGTACCGCGTGAAGTGGGCGATAGCCACAATGACCCAGCGAGTTCCAGCAGCTGTGTATGGGAGGGGGTTGTACAGGTCTCTTCCAACTCGATCAAAAGGTCGCAATGGGCACGGCAAAGGCTGCAGTGGTGCGGGTAAGCGGGAGTGATCGGGCAGGCGCCGTTGACTTTGGGTGCCGTGCACGAGCAAATATACCTTTGTACAAAAGTGTACATGCCACGCCAGTAAAACCTTTGGCGCAGTCTGGCGTAGGTCTTGAACAGCCCAGCGTGTGCGCACTGCGGATCGGCGTGGAAACGAAGCATATATCAAGCCGAAGGTATTTTGGTATGCCATTTATGGCCGTCGGATTGATAGTTGGAGCGATAAAGGATTCTGTGAGGGGCGGAGATGTGACAGGCCTGTAGGCGTAGAGTGAGGGATGGCGGGCGTGCAGGTGAATCAGACATGTAATCTATTAATGAGGAAATCCCCAAAAAAATTTCGCTGCTTTGGAGCCATGTCGACGGAGACGACGGGTGAAGGCGAGTTGTCAAGGGCGGAGACGGTCGCGTTGTCGGTATCGACAAGGATCGCGAAAGAGCGTCGGCGTCGGCATGCTTCTTGCCCGAGCGGTAAATTACGCGGATGGCGTACTCTTGGAGTCTCAAAGCCCACCGTGCTAGGCGGCCGGCGGGATCTTTGAGCGACTACAACAAGCAAAGGGCATGGTGATCGGTAACGACGTCGAAGGGCCGGCCGTACAGATATGGCCGAAATTTTATGATGGCTGAGATGATGGCTAAACATTCATTTTCGGTGGCTGAATAATTGACTTCCGACCGATTTTGTGAGAGTACGGCTCGCGTAAGCAACAACGCATTCTTGATAGCCGGCCTTCAGTTGGGCGAGAACAGCACGAAGACCGATACCGCTAGGATCCGTGTGGATTTCGGTGCGGGAAGTTGGGTCGAAATGACGCAATACAGGTGGCGTTGTGAGCAGGTGACGCAGCGTCTCAAAGCCATTATCACAGGCCGGCGACCACGCGGAAAGATCTCCACGAAGCTCTGAAAGCGGGGCCATAATCGTACCAAATTTTCGAATGAAACGGCGGAAATAGGGACAGAGGCCTATAAAACTGCGCAAGTCTTTCAGAGAAGCAAGCCTGGGGAATACTGCAGCACGTAGTTTGGCGTCATCAGGAAGAACGCCGTCCTTCGAGGCGACATGTCCTAGAATGGTTAGCTTACGAGCTCCGACGTGACATTTTTTTCAAGTTGAAGCGCGGCGTCGGTGATACAACGTAAAACCTGCTCCAAACGATTAAGGTGAGCAGGGAAATCGGGCGCAAATGCCGCCATATCATCCATATAACACAAGCATATGTTACATTTGAGGCCTCTTAGTTATAGCGACCATCATACGCTCAAATATCACGGGCGCGTTGCAAAGACCGACTGGCATCACGTTAAATTCGTTTAGGCCGTCTGGTGTTATAAACACAGTTTTAGGCTTGTCATCTAGAGCCATAGGCACCTGCCAATGATCAGAGCGTAGGTCGAGGGAGGAAAAGACTCTGCCCCTTGTAAACAGTCTAGCGCATCGTCGATCCGCGGTAAGGGGCAGGCGTCTTTACTGGTTATTTTGTTTAGGCGACGGTGGCGAAGAGAGAAGACAGAGGGCACACGGAGTGCAGCAGTCGACACAGTCGGGTGCCCGGGCCAGAGTGTCGAGATTCTACAAGCGGTCTACGAATTGATGCTCCGGGTTTCACGTGGCCGCCTGTGCGCTCCTCACGTCTCCTGATGCAAGGCTGCTGTGGCTCCGGCAGCATTCCTCAAAACGCGGCGTTCTCCTGCACGCTCCTTGCCAGGCAACAGAACTCCGTCTCCCTCCAGTCGCCCGTCCCGCCAGAGGGTGGGCGTGTGTCTGCCGAGATAGAGTTACCGTGTATGCTACCGCTGGTAGGCCGAGACTATTCGATTTCTAGTAGGGACGCTGATAAGCTTCTTTTGCTGCTTTGTTCATGTTTTGCTTTGTTGAATAGTGTGCATGTGCATGAGTGTATAAAGTGTAGTCTAGAACGCCCAAGCAGCCACGTCACTTCGATGGGAAAGCTGGCGTTCCCAGCGTGAATATTGCTCTTTTCGAACTTTACATGACAATGGCGCCCGCGATGGGACGAGGCTATTGTAGCGTTCCTTTTCTATTTTGAAGAATGGACTTGAAGGAGCTGGTACAGTGCCTAGAACTATACGCGCTTCTACAATGGTTAGATGAAGAGCGATCGCGTGCGAGGGAAGCGCGTGCCGCCGAACGCGAAGAGAAGCGTCAAGAAACCGAGCGAGAACAACGTGCGAAGCGCGAGAAAGCAGAATTGGAGGAAAGAAACATTACTTCGCCTGCGTGTCTTTTTTTTTAATTCGAAAGACTGCCCTTGTGCATAAAATGTACAAAGTAACACGAGAGGCTCATCACACATAAACAAACAAGTTGCACTCATGCATAAAATTTAACAAGGATCGGTGGAATGGTCCATTTATCCACCCTTGTAAGTCGTATTGGAAGCTGAAGCGTGCGTTGGCAGGCGTATAGAGCAAGCCAACGCCACTGATCGTCCTGTACTACTGCAAATGCGCCCCTGAAACTTCATGCCTATATATGATGAAAAGCGAGATGACCCCGATGCTTCAAGCGTTTCGACGTGCTGACTACGGGTACGGTGCCTAGAAATACACTGGCACTATACTACAGGGCCGGTCGGGCCTAGAGATAAGTGGGCTACGGCGTTAGGCAATGCTTCTGGTAGGCGAGGGTCTCAAAGTGTTCGGCTGCCTCTGTCCCACGGATTCGTTGGACTATGACGAGGCGAAGAAAGCTTTACTCCAACGATTTCGGCTTAATACAGAAGGTTACCGGGACAAGTTTCCGTCAAGTAAGCCGGATGACCTTGAAACGGGTAGCTGATTTGCTGTCCGTCTGCAGGGCTATTTTGATCGATGGATTGAGATGTCAGTCATCGATAAAACCTTTGATGGAATAAGGGACAAAATAGTAGCCCAGCAGTTCCTCCAGAGCTGTCACGTCAAACTTGCGATATTCATCAAAGATAGAACTGCAAAACGCTCGCAGCAATGTCGGAAGCATGCGACCACTTTATGAAAGGTGAGCGACAACGCAATTTGGGCCTGTTCCGGGAGGCGTCCTGGAATCCGATTACCTATGGTGGGGGTAAACAAGGCAAGGATAAGTCGAAACTGCCACAAATAAGATGTTTTCACTGTGACCGGGTTGGACATGACGCGTCGATGTGTCGCGCGAAAGGCAGAGCACCATTTTGCCATGTGTGTCAGAAAACTGGACATCTTCCCGTTGACTGTAAAAGAATTACGCCCAGGAACAAAACAGCATGCATGTTATCTGACGATTCGGCCGACAAGCGAAATATAAAATATTGCATCACGCGGGACCAAGCCATACCTGAAGCTTCGGCAAATGCTAAAGGGTCGCTACTTCTTGAAGCCCTCGCAAAGGACGGAAAGATTAAATACGCTGGAGTGCTAGAAAAGAATGCTATGCTGATCCCGGAAGGCTACATCTCCGGACGAAAAGTGGCGGCTCTACCTGACACAGGCAGCAACGCAGCTGTTGTTGAGCGAAGCCTTGTACCGGACAGAGCCCTGACAGGAAAGACGGGTCGAGTTACTTTGGCGAGCGGCACATTGCACGACCTCGCAGAAGCATGTGTTTATCTGTCATCGTCGTATTCTTGACCACGTGGTCGCTGTAAGACGCAACGTGCGCTTATCTAATTTCAAGGAATCCCATAGCACCCACAGCCTTACAAGCTCTTATACAAACTCAGTTGTGCGTGTTCGACGCGCGAACGCGCTCTAGCACAACCCTCGCCTGAAAATTTCTACGACCAGAAGAGCACAGAGGCGGAGACAGACAGATAGTTTTGAACGTCATCATAGTCATCATCATCACCCTATCTACGCCCACTGCAGGGCAAAGGCCTCTCCAAAAGATCTCCAATCGTTCCCGTCTTGGGCCAACTAGGCGCAATTCATACCCGCAAGCTTCCTGATCTCATCTTCCCACCTAACTTTATGTCGCCCCTTGCCTCGGTTGCCTTCTCTAGGGATCCACTCTGTTACCGTTAATGACCAGCGGTCGTCTTAGCATCACATGGCCCGCCCACGCCCATTTCTTCTTCTTAATATCTATTGATATGTACCTAACATGCGTTTGTTCCCTAACGCACTCCGCTCTCTTGTCCCTCAGCCTTACACCTCAGCCTTACGCATTTCTTGGAACGTTATCCTCAGGTTAAGCTGAACCCTCTTAGCTAGCCCCCCAGGTTTCTGCCCCGTAGGCGAGTACCGGTAACATGCAGCTGTTATACACTTTCCTTCTTCAGAGACAACGGTAAGCTACCATTCATTATCTGTCAGAGCTTGCCAAATGAACTCCACCCCATTCTTACCCTCCTAATTATCTGAGCCTCATTATTCAGATCAGGGGTCACTACTTGGCCTAAGTACACATATCCACTTAGTACTTTCAATGCCTTGCCGGCTATCTCAAATCACTGGGCTCGCCCAAGGCTATTGAACATTACTTTAGTTTTCTGCATATTAACTTTCAGGCCCACTGTTCTACTTTGCCTCTTTAGGTCGATAATCATGTTTGTAATTCATCTTCAGAGTTACTTAGCAAGGCAGTGTCATCAGCAAATCTGATGTTACTGAGGTATTAGCCATTAACCCTTACACCCTCATGTTCCCAAACGAGTGTTCTAAATAATTCTTGTAAACATGCTGTGAATAACATTGGAGAGATTGTGTCGCCTTGTCCTACCCCTTTCCATATAGGTATATATACTACTGACTGGGGACTGGGACGTGCTATCACATTGATTTCCGTAAGCAGGGTGCGCGCGTTGTGCAGGTGTATCTCATTAGCCGTCTTTTCAGCAAGTTCTGCTTGGATATCAGTCACCGTACTTCAGCATGTTCTGCTTCGATATCCGTCACCGTGCGGCTCCTGGCGAGGTTATTCTTGTGCCTTTTCGGGCGTTTTATAATATATTAGCTCGCGCCGAGATACATAGATTCGAAATCGGTGCAAGTTATCTTGTACGCCACGCCAAGAAACCATTGCCGAGGGAGAGGACCTCTACCATCCAGGAAGTCCCTTTTGAGCTTGCTTGCTGGCCCATGCGCGACCTGTATGCCAAGTATGCTAAAACCGATGAAGAGCTTCGCTCACTCCTGGAGTATATCACTGCCGCACCCCTCTGTGTTGATGAGGAGGTATCAATGGTTCGATCGCCTCTCTGTTGTTTTCTTAACAGGAACATCGTTGCGTTCCTAATAATGACCAGGATGCTAAGGTCGATGATCAAGGTTGTCATTGCTCACTGACCAATCACTACGGTGGTCAACCGCCTGCTTAATGGTCAGTGACCTGTTCATTAACCTTGCCTTTACCTGACTAGACGGTGTTCCGTTGAACTTTTGAGTGTACAATAGATAAGACGAAGCTCATGCATGTTCCTGCACGTACTCTAGAAAGTCCTGAACCCTGTGCTTCCCATAATATCCCACCGCGCGTTTCAGAATAGATGTCACGTGCGATTGTTTTGGTTTATTTAAGGAGAACGCTATTATCACTTTCCTGTGTCAAGTTTTGGTTGCCTGCGAGGAGCGCCGTTATCACTTTCTGCCCCGTTTGTATTGCATGTCGCTTCGGGAACTGTGTCGACCATTCTAGAAACATTGCATGCCCGATGCGCACATGTAAATGCATTCTCGAATCTGAGGGATAATACCAGAACGCGCTATCACGAGTGTATAAATGCCGACGCATTTCGCCACTGGTCAGTATTTCCGTCGACCGACGATTGTTCACGCCACGATCATCTTGCAGTGTGGTTTGCTTTGCTTTGCTGGGCCCAGGTTCGCCCAATAAACCGTTGGACCTAGCAACGTCTTGAGTCCTACTAGTTGATATTGTCACGCCAGGACCACGTGACAATATCAGTTCATTGAACTTTGTTCTTGCCGTGGGATGTGCGTCAGCTCATGAAGGCTGTTTCTACTTAGACCGTTTCAGTTCATGATTCATTTATAAGGGAACTTCTTGTTTCGTGGCTATTTAGGATTCCTTATAATACCCAGGGTGACCTTTGCAGGCAAGAACTTAAAACATCTGCAGCCTTCTGAAAGGCTCGCCAAATAAACCGTTGTACCTGCTATTTAGGATTCCTTATAATACCCAGGGTGACCTTTGCAGGCAAGAACTCCATACATTAAAGGTCACTGATATCACTAAGTGACCGAAAATGTACAGTGCGAGGCTAGTCATTGTATCGAACTCTGTCTTGCCAAATGTAGATTTTGATAATTCACATTGCTAGAGATATCGGCGTACGTGAGCATCTGTAAAAAACACATACGGACTTAAGTGTGACTTTACACTCCCCGATTCCCGTTTTCATCATTCACGCTACGTTTGACGCCGTGTTTTCTTCCGCATATCTCATAGAGAAGTGGTCTGAGACGGCAAGGCTATAAAGCGCACGTAAAAAGAGCGCCAATAAGGCGTGCCTACGGAACAACAGGGATGCGAAGCTTCCGATCTCCTCTGGAGCTCATATTAACTCAGCCGTCAAGCCTTGTTCTAAAGAAACGTCTTTAGCATGCGTAGCACATCAGTATCTGTCCGTCCTGCTTCATGATAGGCAATTCCCTAAAATAGAGCGTTTGACTGCATACTCAGAATTTCATTTCACAATGTTTAAGAATACGTCATCGCGCCAACAATTCAGACGTGTGAATTTACGCTGTCAAAAAAAAAATGCACGACGCAGAACATTGTAGTATTACGGTGAAGTGTGGTCATTTTTCAGTGCAGGATAACCAATGGTCGAGCACGCCTTAGTATCAGTTCATAATCGAGCCTCACCTGGTTGATCTATGCCCCGCCACGGTGGTCTAGTGGTTATGGCACTCGGCTGCAGATCCGAAGGTCGCGGGATCGAATCCCGGCCGCGGCGGCTGCATTTCGATGGAGGCGAAATGTTGAGGCCCATGTGCTGTGCGATGTCAGTGCACGTTAAAGAACCCCAGGTGGTCGAAATTTCCGGAGACCTCCACTACGGCGTCCCTCATAATCAGAGCTGGTTTTGGGACGTTAAACCCCACAAATCAATCAATCAAAACCTGGTTGATCTCTTTGACACTTCGTCCAAGCCCGGTATCAGTATATTTCACAAGTATGTCGTTAGAAGCCTGTATAAAGAAGGCTGATGTAGCCCTGCAGTAAAATTATGATTAAGCGGAATCTCGCTACTCTTAAGCGACTACTAAATTTTATTTTGCTCCTCTCCTTCATATTTTCAGCAGCGCTACAATAGAATGTTTCCGAAAGAAGGACGGTGGGTGGGGATGCTTTCCGCCGCCTTATCATGCGACTGGATAACGCGAGGCTCTGAAAATACAGTCTCGGTAATCGCATATCGCTAATAAAGTACTTTCAAAGATGTATCCTCCAAAGATGAATAATACGGACGCGGAAATTGCGGCTACCTTAAACAGCTTCGGTGCGAATAAAGTGTGGCCCAATATTCAGACAGACAGCTTGCGATAACCGTGCTCGTAACAGGATATTTCTGGCAGTGTTGGCCGCTATTCCAAAACACAACTTAGATAACGATATTCCGAACACAATAACTATTAGTATCCTGACGCTGGACACGGTAAGAGAAGCTACGTCGGCCGTCGGATAAATCGCTCGTGAAACATAAACATATTGAGTCGCATACTTGCAGGCCTTCTAGGCTACCCGGGCTGCATGCTAGTATCACATGACAAAAAATGGATCTTGCAAAATATAAAAAGAGAAAAAAAAAACGCGCACACCCAAACATTCACAGCAGAAAACAAACAGTCGTCCCTTATATACACAAGGTCTCCCACAATTTCAAGAGAGATGGCAGGCATGAACTAAGATGGCGACCAGGTATTCGTTTAAGAATAAAGAAAAGTGAACAATTGACAACATTCAAAGGAAGGCTGCCAGAAAATTTGTGTAACACGATTGAAATATTGGGTATGTTCCACGCGAGGCAGGCATCGTAAACGCCATCCACATGACCTAAGGCAATCCATAGGTGAGGCAAACAGGAGGATGCCTCCGTGAAAGGCCGAAGGAGTATCGATAATATTTTCAACCAACAGAAATTTCGGGCAACCTCTCCGTGTACTACTAGAAGAGTTGCAGTGTGTACTCTTCGAGATTTCTTTCTTCTGACCGCTCTTCTAGGGCCTTTCTCCCCACACATCATTCGCTGCAGAATAGCGAACCAGCAAATTTATTCTGGGTAAACCTTCCGCTTTTTATTAAAGACCTTTCTCTCTCTCTGACAAAACTAGTTTTGGCCGCATCTGTAAGCAACCTAATGTTTTACTTACATACTAAAACTAAAAGTTTGCAAGTCCTCTACATATCAGAATAGCAAAGAACATCTAAAATTCATCCCGCTGACACAATCTGAAATTGGCTTTAGCAGAAGCGGCATGGTTCAAAGGAGTAGGACCAATTGCCAAAGCAGTAATCAACGGAAGATTTATTGCCACATCAGCCTGACATTCCTATTGGTTGGTTGGTAGGAACTTATTCATAGTTCCGCGTGTGCTTTCGCAGACCGATCCTCAGGTCGCCACGTGGGGACGTCGAGGCCTCGAATCGTCGCCGCCTCGTGGGCCTGCTGGACGTCATACATTTCGTCCTCAGACATTCGCCAAGGTCATTACACCGCACAGAACTTTGCTTTTTATGATTCGTTCACCCCTTCGCCGCTTTCAAGTCCCTTCCAGTCGACCTCATAAAGTCACTTGATGGCTTTTGTTTACTGTGTCTTTGTCCTTCGCGCACCTTCCCTATCCTTGATCACCTTGTACCTGTACTTCACTTTAAAGAGCATTAAAAGCTAACATATCAAGTACCTCAGCTTGTTCATGTACATCATGAGGCTGCGCAGCGGCACCATTTTTTCATCGCCTCAAATGTTTTCGACGTTACCACACCAGTGGCATCACGAAAGTTTATAGCACTGCGAATGGTTTCAGCGATGGTGAGGTTCAGACATAACTCTGAGGCTTCTAAAGCTAATACATCGTGGGAATCCAAACAACCCAGGCTTTGGCTGCTCTCTCAAAGAGAATAAAAACTGCGGGAAGAGCACTGCAATGAGCAGGAGACCTTCCCTTTCCATTTTTTGCCGTCCTGTCGCAATAGGCGTTATTTCGTAGCTTTAATCACTCCTCTCTGGTTCTGATGGAATTCTTCTGCCTACTGATGGCACTTGATTTGCCTTCTCCCTAAGCTCTGTCAGGCATTGCATCACCGCTCACCTCCTCCATGATTTCAGAGCGAAACACATGGCAGTTGCATGCGTTACTGTTTAAGTATATTGAGAGAATATTATTTTTCTCCCGACATCAACAGCACTTCTCCAACCAGAGTAATGTTGCACACGAGACGACAATCGTATACCGCTGTGACTACAGGCGCCTCTACGGGAAAAAATCCACAGCATATCCACGGAGTGATTGATGATGAGTGGGCGAAGCTCCGGAGGTTCATCGTAGATCGTGACGAGTTCCGGATTAATTTAGTTAACGCGCACGCTACGAATCCTTACGGTTCAACTGCGCACAAGTGAAATCTCCCACCGGCACTTCATTGCAAGTCAAGATCCAGTGCCTATATATATATATATATATATATATATATATATATATATATATATTATATATATATATATATATATATATATATGGGTGGCCGGTGAACGGTTCTCCAGCGCGAGCAGTCGGTATTTTTCAATAAAAAAACTCGCTAGAAGACGCTGTCTGCGCCAACGCTGTCTCTCGCGGGTGAGGGCGCGTTCATCGAAGAAAGAGCGTTTCCATAGTCAACGCGCGCCTTTTGCTCTCACTGTCTCTCTCTCTCTCACACAAGACAGCAGACGGAAGAGTGAGAGAGCTCGCGTGCCGGTAGGCACGCGCCGAGGGCGAGCGCGAGCCTCCCGGCGGCGCGAGGTGGCTACATGCATACTACTACAGAGGAGGGAACGACCCACACCCTAAGGAGCTTCGCCCCTAAAATTCATTCGGCGTCGCTTTTCACATGCGCTCTGACATCTATGCGTATTTCTCTGCCCATTCCCGGAGGCGCTGAAGCCGCCGATGCGTCGATGTCTAACTGAAATTCCTGTCAAAGCTATAGTGACGCTTATTGCAACCCTTCCTTTTTATCAACTCTACCCTTCCACTACGTGCCGGACATCTAAGGCATCTTCGCAGTACCTTACTAGGAGCTTTGCAGCAGTTAGTGCGTCTAGAATGCTCATTCCGTGGAGTTCTTTCGACGTGGCGGATCCAGTAAGCGGCGGAACATTTGCTGACGTCTGTCATATCATCACCTTCACTGAGGATGCCTTTCTTTCGGCGACGACAACGCCCGACTTTAGTGTATCGATTCTTTATCGGTGTCGATAAAAACAAAGACCTTACTCTCTGATTGCGAAGTAGTTCACGAGGAATGAATGCCGTGCCTGCTAGAAAAGCCGCAGTCGCTAATCTGCAGGACGATCCATAAAGGTTTTTTCCTTATCAGTCCATCTACAAAGTCGAGTATAGTTGTACATGCTACGGTTTTCTTAGAGCTTCTCGTAGAAGGTAACAGCAGACGCCATTGTTCCGCTCAGAGCAAATGTGGTTCCTCGGCCTTGTTAATAAAGTTAGCGTGACTCCTCGTTGGAATGTAGTTTAGTGGGAGTATGACATCTAAGCACGCGTGGCGAGGTTTCTATAAGCACGCTAAAACGCTGCACATACTAGGCAGCAGACACATATAGCGAAATTTCATTCCACCTTTCATGCTCGATACCAGCACACATAACACTGTGCTGCACTGTTATCTTGGCAGTGAAAATATGTGGGTCTCAGATGGCAGGTTGCATCAGCGTGACTTTTCCAAAGCCCCTTAGTAAATGCTATACCGTGGTCAGTAATCAGAAGAGTGGTTGTACCAACCACGCAGCGAGGTATGCTGGACTGAGCACATAATAAAACAGCAGCGTTACCGCGGGGAAGAGCGTTTGTCGACACATGGCGAGTTAGTGGGTTGCAATCCTTGTATATTAATTCAAGATTGGTTATTCGGAAATAGCTCGACGAATACCCATATTTACTTCCTAGAAAGGAGCTGGCGGCAGGTTCACATAAGGAGGAACACCGGCAGGCTGGACGCACGGTACTTCACTGCACTCACACTTGCAGTAGGCTGTCTCTTCCTGGGCTATCATAGTCGCTACGAGGAGGAACATTTACTCGATTTTCTCCAAATTTTCCACGACGGGATGTCTTTCCGCAGGCCGTACTTCACCGATCCTTCTGCAAACGTGCTTGGGATATCACCTCGCTGAATTAACCGTACGAAAAGTAGTACCTCAGCGTCCGTACATCCATCCGCACAGCGCACGCCAAGAAATCACGACTTGCGCTCCAAGAGGAATGTATTCCAGCGGCAGGGGGGATGCCAGAGTCGCTATGGTTCTGCCTAGACCGGAAGGCGGCGGCGACGTATTCTTCCTGAAAGCAGAAGATCTAGCGAAAGAAGCCCAGTGACCTCTCATGTTCAAACTGTGTCAGCATGAGGTAGTCACATATTTCAAGTAGCGCGCTTCACGGAAAACGTTGTTGATGTCTTTTTTAAGTCAGCTACGGCTGTTCTCACAGGTCTCCACGATACACAATATGAAGATGTACACTGTTGCTGAGGTACACTAATAATGATGTTAATTACGACTTTCTTATTAAGCAATGAGATTGTAGGCGAATTCCGGTTGCCATATTAATTATACAAAAACGTAGTTCCTCGTACTGTTGAGAGCATGGCTAGGCTGGCTCTCTTACATCGGCGCGTATCATTGTTGCAATAAAAAGCTGCCCTACATGAGCGACAGTCGTTTGCATATCGTATGTTTCCTCCATGACAACAGGCCGTCATGAGGGAGAGGTCGTTATTCAAGGAGGAATAATGGCAGTACTTGGTGGAACCCTTGCGGGAATACGTCAGAGGGCCATGTCCAGACAATCGCTTCCAATAAGGGGCCGGTGTCACGGTCACGGGACACTGCGGGGACCTTTCTTGAATTCAGGGTTCAATGCTTGTGGAGTATATCGCGCAGATGAGGGATTTTTTTCGCAGCGGTGACATCATTGCAAAGCTGTTCAAGCGTCATAGGTCGGAGTCCAATGACGCCGACAAATCTTCTTTCGCCTGACGGTAGGTGGCGCAGTCTTTTGTCTGCATTGATGGTTCTTGTGCACATGCTGTGAGGAAGATAAGGAAACGACGGAGCATGTTCTGATTGAATGCGGAAATATCCACCCAGGTGTACGTTTGGGCACCACCCTACAGGAAGCCTTGGGTTTTAGGGCGAACAACGGGAAGCTGAACATAGGCGCGATTGAAATAAGTAAGAGACGTTTAGAATACTGGTGGCAGAAAACTAGAGAGAACGGACAAAAATAATTATAGGGAAAAATATGGACTTTCTGCCATAAGGCGCAGGGAACTGGGCTATGAGGAGGAGGAGGAAGAAGAAAGGAGGAAAGACAGGGATGTTAGCCAGTGCTGGGCTATGAATTTCCGTTTTTACTATGGTATGATCGATTTGATTGAAGTAAATTTAAAAGGCATGAGGAAAATTTAAAGAGAGGGGAAAAAAGTTCTTAATTGTTCTTACGAGCCTGGTGGCGCACATGTCACCGCCCCGTTACAAAGGGGACGCTCATAGCATCCATCCATCCATTGATGGAGGGGCGCCCACAACTCAAGAGCCCATTCGTGTCTTCCGTGTACATTTCAATAGTCGTTACGGCACTCAACCTCTGCACCTACTCTTAGTTCCCTCCTTTCTGTACACACTGACAAAGATGTCGAGGATCAGCTGACTACATGTGGAAATGTGCTGCTTCGTGTCAACGCCGCCTTGTGGTTCCGAATGTACGAATTCTTGGAATGAAGATCTCAAATATAGATCACGTATCTTCGCTTTGGGTCAATTAGATGGCGCCGACAACCCGGCCGAATTGGCAAACTACGCGTCGCTACGCTGTGAGGCAGGTCAGAAAAACTAATACGGAACCCGTGTGTGACTGACGACCAGGTACGATGGTTATTGATGCGGCGGGCGAGGTAGGTGCTTTTGATTCTTCTGCGTGAAAGTGATTGATCGTGCTGTAGGAGCTGTCAACCGACGGGGAGGGTGAATCGTATGCACGTGCACTCGGTGAGCCATAGCACTGCGACTCTCTACGAGTTGTATGGTGCAGTGCAGTTCCCAAATCCCATCTTACCTTTATCACTCCTTCCACAAAATAAAGAATTCCTGGCGCAATGTTTAGTACACAAACAAGGAGTGGCGAAAAAACTATTACGCCTGCGCCGAAGACGCAGCACAGTCAAAGTGTAAGCTAGGTTATAGTGCGTGCTCCCTCATTCTTCTTTTCAGTCAGAATAGGTCTCAAAGGGAGGAGTGAAGAAAGGAACTCCTGCTTATAGCCTCCCTCTTCTTCCTCCTCTTTCATTATCTGCTTTCTGTGCGTCCGCTTCTTCTTCGTCGTACGCTTCTCGTTTTGCTTGCCGAAAAACGCGTGTTCGATCCCGGCAGTGGCCGTCGCATTTTCAGTGGATGCGAAAATGCCAGAGGCCCGTGTACTGTGCGTTGTCAGTGCACGTTAAAGAACCTCAGGTGGTGAAAACTTCCGAAGCCCTCCACTGCGGCTTTTCCCTGCTTTCTATCTCCTTCAGACTCTTTCCCTACCCCCACGGATGCTTAGCCCTGTTCCCTACATGGGCTGCAGAAATTAGCGTCCTTTCCGAACCACAATCAATCAATCAATCAATCAATCAATCAATCAATCAATCAATCAATCAATCAATCAATCAATCAATCAATCAATTTTGACCACCTGGGGTTCTTTAACGTGCACTGACAACGCACAGTGCACGGGCCTCGCGAAAGGGGGCGAACGGCGCGTTGTGTATGTAAACGCTCTTTCTGCGATGAACGCTTCACGAGCTCGCAAGGAACGAGAACGCGCCCTCGCCCGCGAGAGACGACGCTGACGCAGGCAGCGCCTACTAGCGAGTTTCTTGATTGAAAAACCGACTGCTCGCGCTACATTACCTTTCACCGGCCACCCCGTGTATATATATATATATATATATATATATATATATATAATATTGTTTGGCGATGTAGGTAGCTTCGGCTGCCGCATGAATGTAAGTATGAGGCGTAGCACTTCAATAATATTTCATTTATTCGTCGACGTTTCTGTCAGAGCTTGACCTTTCTCAAGACAATATTTCTTTTTCTCCTGTTCGTTTATGTAGGCATGGAAGGGCAGAAACTGTTTTACTAAGTTAGTGGGGAAAGATGGGAGGGAGCAGAGGGGCGCCTTTGAGTGCGTGTACAGCAACAATTTTGAGAAAGCAGCTGCAAAGGACGGGGGTTATGGGAATGTGCATTGCTTCGCGGAAGCACTGAAAAAAAAAGAAACAGAAGAAAACGAGTGCTGTTCCGCGTACTGTACACGGAACAGCACTCGTTTTCTTCTGTTTCTTTTTTTTTTTCAGTGCTTCCGCGAAGCAATGCACATTCCCATAACTCCCGTCCTTTGCAGCTGCTTTCTCAAAATTGCTGCTGTACGCGCACTCAAAGGCGCCCCTCTGCTCCCTCCCATCTTTCCCCACTAACTTAGTAAAACAGTTTCTGCCCTCCCATGCCTACATAAACGAACAGGAGAAAAAGAAATATTGTCTTGAGAAAGGTCAGGCTCTGACAGAAAGGTCGAAGAATAAATGAAATATTATTCAAGTGCTGCGTCTCATACTTATATATATATATATATATATATATATATATATATATATATATATATATATATATATATATATATATATATATATATATATATATATATATATATATAGTCACGGGTTCTTGCGGCGAACCAGCGGTACCACAAAAATAGCCGGGGAACTAAGAGGGAAGAAGAGAACGAAGTTAAGCGGCTGCCTTTTTTCTCGAAGCAGACTCGTCTGGTCCTCGGCCAGAACATTAACGATCCGTGTGTAACAATATATATATATATATATATATATGCACTGGATCTTGACCTGAAATGCAGTGCCGGTGGGAGATTTGTACGTAGTTGAACCATAAGGATTCGCAGCGCGCACGTTAACTAGAACTAATCCGGAACTCGGCACGCTCTACGACGTGGGAGCTCAGGAATCTCATCAAGGCGAGGAGCATAAATGACAAGGCGTGTGTAAATATACACACGTTTGACTCATTTAATGCATGAGTGGTGATGTCACGGCTGATTTACGGTAACACCGAACGATCTCCAGTGCTTCGCCTACTCGTCATTGTTCGCTTCGCAGAGATGCGTGAATTTTTTTTCTCAAACATTGATGGACCTGGAGAGAAGAGTGTGGAAGAAGTCATGCATCTAACGCAATCATTTTGTTCAGTTACCGGTGTCTCAGGCCACCTTGTTAAGTCTCAAGAATTCTGGTTTGGTAAGTGGGCAGCCACTGCAGCACAGTATGCCGGTATTCGCGTGGACACTGCAGCTGTGCGTTATCTAAGTGTCCCCATACCACCTTCGAAACAGCAATTGACATTGGTCGAAATACGGCGTCAAACTGCATGTATCCATGCGTCTAAGGCCTGGGGATGAAGGGACCTTTCCATCTTTGCAAGAGCGGCAGTCTGCAAAGCTATTTTCGTAACCACGAACGCATACGTCACACATAGATCATATGGACCTTACATTTTCACTACGCCGCTTTACAATTTGCGTCTAACTTATGCCCGTTTAAAGCGGAGGTGTTCTGCAAGCAGAATTAGTCATTAATAAACATCGCCTCCCTTTGAGCGCGCCCTTGGTTCGCAGCTTTGATACCGCCATCTTGGTATAATACAGCAATGCAGACTGCCATGCTAATGCGTGTCGGCAGATGGAGCTTCGGTAGCCTCACCGTGTAGATGGGCAGCGAAAGTATTCAGGTATTTGTATAGGAAGAACGTTGATTCACAATGGAGGAAGAGAACTAGGAAGCTTACCAGTAAGCATGCATCCAGTAACGAAACGGATGGGACGAAAAAGAGCGTTAAGAGCATGGTCAGAGCGGCGGAGAACTCGGATTGGATAGCAAGAATGGAGAAGAAACCGGCATTGAACAACTACCGAAAAGGGAAAGACGAAATCAAGAGAGAAAAATTTTACGATAATCCAAAGGGAAGCGCTTTACTGTTTGAGGCAAGGTCCGGTTGCCTGAGAACCCGAAGTTACAGAGCGAAATTCAATAAAGAAGGGGATACATGTACTTGCTGTGGAAAAGCTAGGGAAACGACAGACCATATTTTGATTGAATGTACAGATGTCCACCCAGGTGTAGCTGTGGACACTCCCCTACAGGAGGCCATGGGTTTCAGGAGTAACAGGGGAAAGCTGAACATGCCGGCGATAGATATAAGTAAAAGGCGCTTAGAGCATTGGTGGCGCAAAAGTATGGAGCAAACAAAAGCGCAAGGTAGTTCGGTTAAGATTGTTACATCACAGCAGAACGATAATAGATAAAATAAATAGACGAGGTAAAAAATTAGTTGTGAAAATATGAGTGATTCGGGAAAAGAAATGGTTGTAAACGAAAAAGAAATAAAGCTAGAGCTTGGTGCCCCGGCCACCGCCCCGTTATAAAGGGGACGCTCCTAATATCCATCCATCCATCGTGTCGATCTCAACGGAGATAGCGGCGTCCTGCCGGCGCGTTGTGGGGGCAAAGTACAAGCACGACCGGTAAAAATGTGCCTTCTGTGGCCTGTTGTGCTGCCTACACGAAGCTGCGGACCTCTAAAAGCAAAATGGCGATAGTTCAGCACTGAAACTGTCGTTGTCAAGTTCAGAAAAGCTTGCATAACTCAATAGATCGTCGGATGACCTCGCTGCTGTCATTCGTCTCGCACCAGCTCCATATTTCTGATGGCGGGAGGCTATGACGTCAGCGCATACGCTGCACGATGCCTCTGTGAGTTTCGGTTTTGGTTTTAACACACCTTTCAGTCGGTTATTTAAGATTTTTGGCGCGATTATGAGGAAATCTAACGACCCTGGTTTCATCAAGACTATCAGTACCATAGGAAAACATCGATATCCGAACATGGTGAAAAAACAACGGGAGTTGCCCTTTAAGTCAAGTATTGGTCGTGGGATTAAGGTCATTGTGCAAACAGCATGACTGAGTGTATGCTTAACGTGGTCTTACCTGGAACGTCGACAGCACCGTGGCGACAGCAAGGCAGCACATGGTGACGTTGGCACTCATGTCTGTTGATTGACATTTGGGGTTTAACGTCCCAAAACCAGCTCTGATTATGAGGGACGCCGTAGTAGTGGTCTCCGGAAATTTTTACCACCTGGGGCTCTTTACGTGCACTGACCTCGCACAGCACACGGGCCTCAACATTTCGCCTCCATCGAAATGCAGCGGCCTCGGCTGGGATTCGATCCCGCGACCCTCGGATCAGCAGCCGAGTACCACAGCCACTAGACCCCCGTAGTGGGGCCACTCATGTCTGTGCGCAGCACAGAGCTTTCTTTTATGGAGGGAAAAGGCACCCAACGGTGCGGTGTTGTGCGTATAAGAAGCGTCGCTTGTTAGAGTATTCCTGGGATATTTATTTTTATTTTTATTTATTTACAAATACTGTCAATCCCTTGAGGGATTATAACAGGAAGGGCAAAAAACAATGATAAAGTAGTGAGTAAACAAATTACAGACACACATATATATATGTATACATGATATCAGGAGTGTTAGTGTAAGTATAACTACAAAGTATGTACTCGTATGAAATTCAAAATATGTTACAAATAACTTGTTACACTTGTTACACATAACTCTTTTAGAACGTGGCACAAAATCGCTGCCCAATCGCATCATCAAGTAGGCAGATGCGCCTATCAAGCAACGTTGGACACAAGAATGTCTAGTGAATGTAAAACACATGTATTGTTTGGTGCATTGCTACTGTAGCCAACAACACACATTAGTTGACCACTTTACGTTACACAAGCGCAGTCTTCACATCTGCCAGTGTGATAGGCGACTTAACATGTATGCCGTGGGGAAGGAGCCGCGGTAGACTAGCAGTTACGCGTTTGGTTAACACCTCAGGGTCCCTGGTTCGATGCTCGCATACTGCTTGATAGGTTGCCTATGTGCTTGCTGTTTCTATTGCAATCACAACCTACGACAAAGTGTGTGTCTTCTTACGTTTAAGTGTGTTCTAACGATATATTCATCATCATCATCATCATCATCATCAGCCAATTTTATGTCCACTGCAGGACGAAGGCCTCTCCCAATCCTCGCCATCCTTGCCTGTCCTGCGCGAGCTGATTCCATTTGATGCCTGCGAATTTCTTGATTTCGTCCCCCCATCTTACTCTCTGCCGCCCACGGCTGCGATTACCCTCTCTTGGTATCCATTCCGTCGTTCTAACTGTCCATCGGTTATCTAGCCTTCTCATCACGTGGCCTGCCCATGTCCATTTTTTCTTCTTAATATCGTTCATTATGTCGGCGACCCCCGTTTGTTCTCTGACCCACTCGGCTGTCTTCCTATCCCTTAGTGTAACGCCTATCATTTTCCCTTCCATCGCCCGCTGCGCGGTTCTTAACTTCCTCTCTAGCTTCTTTGTAATTCTCCAGGTTTCTGATCCGTAAGTCAGTACTGGCAGGATGCAGTAGTTATATAGTTTCCGTTTGAGTGATAGTGGTAGGTTTCCGTTCAAGTTACCGGACCAACCAAAGCCTGGACCTACGACGACGACATCAACAGAGCTTCCAGCCACGGATGCGAACACACGGGTATTGGAACAAAAGACTCAAAGAGCCTCTGGACTCGGACAGGCCGTCATTGGAAATTAAACGTAGCGACTCTTAACACGCGAACCCTTTCAAGCGAAGCCAGATTAGCTGAACTACTAGAAGAATTAAGGGGTATTAATTGGGATATCATTGGCCTTAGCGAGGTTAGGAAACCAGGAGAAGGAGAAGGGTACTTATCGCTTAATGAGGGACACGTTCTTTGCTACAGAGGACTACCAGAGAAGCGCGAATACGGCGTGGGGTTCCTTATACACAAAGACATAGCAGGCAACATCGAAGAATTCTATAGCATCAACGAAAGGGTAGCAGGGCTCGTGATAAAATTAAATAGGAGATACAAACTAAAGCTAGTACAAAGTTACGCACCAACGACCAACCACAGTGACGAGGCTGTAGAACAGTTCTACGAGGATGTAGAAACGGCAATGAACAAGGTACAGACCCAATATACGATTGTTATGGGGGACTTCAACGCGAAAATAGGAAAGAAACTAAAAGGAGAACATGCCGTCGGTAATTACGGAGAAGGAGATAGGAATAGCAGAGGGGACATGCTAGTAGAATTCGCCGAAAGAAATCACCTCCGTGTAACGAATACTTTCTTCAAGAAACGTAGGAACAGGAAATGGACGTGGAAAAGCCCCAACGGAGAAACGAAAAACGAAATAGATTTCATAATGTGCACTGATCTAGGTATAGTACAAGACACAGAAGTGGTTAATAAGATTAGAATTAGTGACCACAGACTAATAAGGGCGAAGATATCCCTCAATCTAAAGCGAACAAGGACAAAGTTAATCACACGGAAACAGGCCAACCTCGATAGCGTCAGGGCGAAAAGAGAAGAATTTAGCATTGCACTTAAGAACAAGTATGAGGCTCTAGGACAGGAAGATAATGAGGATATAGAGAAGATGAACGAAGACATTACTAATCTGATCACCGAAACAGCAATCGAAGTAGGGGGCAAAGCACCAAGACATGTTGTGAGTAAACTCTCGGAGTCTACTAAAAATCTAATCAAGCAACGCCAACAGATGAGAATAACTAACTCAAGAGACAAGATAGAATACGCCGAGCTATCTAAGCTCATCAGTAAAAGTAGAGTCAGGGACGTACGTAACCATAACGTGAAAGAAATAGAAGCAGCCGTCAGAAAAGGAGTCAGCATCAAAACAACCAAAAGGAAGCTTTGTGCGGGAAAGAACATAATGCATGCAGTGAAAGATAAGCAGGGCAACATCGTTACTAACTTTAGTGGCATAACCAAAGTGGCCGAGGATTTCTATTCCGAACTATACAGCTCAAATAGGAGTCTCCCCACCATGAGTGTATTAAATGCCGAGCAGGACTACGAAATCCCATGCGTCACTGCGGACGAAGTTAGGAAAGCAATACAGGGCATGTCCCGCGGAAAAGCGGCTGGAGATGACGGCATAACCACCGACTTGATCAAAGATGGCGGAGACTTCCTTATTGGAAAGCTCGCGACACTATACACTCAATGCCTCAAAACTTCAAATGTACCCGAAAGCTGGAAAAACGCAAATATTCTATTATTACATAAGAAGGGAGACGTTAAAGACTTGAGGAATTACAGGCCGATTAGTCTACTCTCAGCACTTTACAAAATATTCACAAAGGTTATCTCAAACAGAATAAGGGCCACACTTGAATTTAATCAACCGAGAGAGCAAGCAGGGTTCAGAAAAGGATACTCTACCATGGACCACCTGCATGCGGTCAATCAAGTAATCGAGAAATCCGCTGAATACAACAAACCCCTCTATATGGCTTTCATAGATTACGAAAAGGCTTTCGACTCGGTAGAGATACCAGCAGTTCTGGAGGCACTACGTCGTCAAGGAATATGTGATAGCTATATAAACACAATAGCCAACATCTATAAAGATTCTACAGCCACCCTGCTCCTCCATAAGAAAAGCAGAAAAATCCCAATACAGAAAGGTGTCAGACAGGGAGATACAATTTCTCCCGTGCTATTTACTGCATGTTTGGAAGAAATCTTCAAAAGGTTAGACTGGGAAGAGACAGGGCTCAGGATTAACGGCGAATATCTGAGTAACCTGCGATTTGCAGATGACATAGTACTCTTTAGCAATGATGGCGACGAATTGCAAAAGATGATTGAAGACTTAAGCCGAGAAAGCGCTAAGGTAGGATTAAGGATGAACATGCAGAAAACAAAGATATTGGTAAGTGGCACGGCGAAAAAACGTCTATTCAAGGTCGAAACCCATACATCAGAAGTCGTAGAAGAATATCTGTACCTAGGACAGCTACTTACTGGAGAACCCACCCATATAAAAGAAATCCACCGTAGAATAAACATGGGATGGCGCGCATATGGCAGACATTCACAACGATATATTACACGTCTGTTTTCGTTTGATCATCATTTGTATAGACTGTATAATGTAAAACACCTGCGGCGCGTACACACTTGCCGCAGACCGGGCACTACGGGTTTGAGACACACATGACTGCGGTATCATTATACGCAATGTATACATTACCACTGTAATATGTTAGTGGTATCAAGATCGGTCATCCATATTCGTTCATACCTGACGAACGAGACGGCCTGGAGAACACCGAGGCGTCTAGGTAGATAGGTAGATAGATTCGGTGAAAGTTGCTCAAGTTCGACAAGAAATGCTTGGCATGTAATAAGAGAAGGACGTGGACGAATGAGAAGTCAGAACCATTCCGCTCTAAGAATGTGGACAACTAGGGAGCTAACATGACTGCATGTAGGCTCCCTAATGGACGACAAGTGCGGAGGGACCAGTGTGACTGTAGCGGGGAAATGGCTGAAGCTCTTCGCATCTCACATGGCTCTACACACACACACACACACACACACACACACACACACACACACACACACACACACACACACACACACACACACACACACACACACACACACACACACACACACACACACACACACACACACACACACACACAAACTTCCAATAGAGCTCGAAACTTTCTTCAAGTATTGCGGTTCGGCACTACCACAAGGATCGGCCGACAGTTCGCTTCAAATTTGTCGAGAGGAAGAGAAGTAACGAAAGGCGTCGAGGTTACCCAGTTGTCTGTCCGGTTTGCTACTCTGTGCCGGGGAAATGGATAAATGGGTCACATTTCTCGAGGTGTCGTTGTCGGCGTGCGTCGTCTTGGTGAGAACGTACCGATGCACTGCTCATATACACAAGCAGAGCAGGAAGCAGCGACTACCGACATGCATCGGACACATTATGCGCGATATGGCTCGTACAGGAAGCTGGAGTAATGGGACAGTGCTGCCTCGGCGAGGGAGATTCATAGGTGTCATATCCTGGCATCGGTGGAGCCCCAGGGATTTCTCTTCCAGGACACGTTCATCCGCGCACGGTCGCACGTGCGACCGTTTAAGTGCCTCATCAAACTGTGCGTTCTGTCGCCACCAAGCTATGACCTAACGAAGTCGATGCACCCAACTTGACCTTAAAAAATTGTTAACCTCTAGTTCATTGCATGTTGATTCACAAGATTACTAATGCTTTCTGTGACGTCTTTACTGTCGTTGAAAAGTATAAGGGAATTTATTCAAATTTGTTCTTGCTCTACGAAGCACATCCTGCTCTCCAGAACGTAAATATTCATGACGCTTTTGAGGTTATTGCTTAGTGAGAGGGGGTTTTGTGTTTCGTTACTTTCTAGCACATTGTGACTTTTTTTTTCTTGCGAGTGTAAAAATTTAGGGCCGACGACCTCAAAAAGGAAATGGAGGGATTGAAATGATGTTCGTGGGGTAAGTGTCATGGTTCGCGTTAACAGAGGAAATACGTGCTTCGAAAGGGAGGCCTCGTTTTAATCTGATATTGCATTGCTAACTGGCCTATGTTGGGGTCCTACAAACCTGTTTAAGATTTTTGGTGTGCCCATTTTATTCCTTTGAAGAATGGCAGTGACACGTGATGCCCAACGCCATGTCTGAAAACCAGGATTCAATGGGCGTCCGTCTCGAAAAAGAACTCGGCAGGTTAAAGGAGGCAGCGTGTGCGAGGTCGGCTTGGCATGCTTTAGTAAAAAAAAATCAGGAAAGGTTCAAAAGTGAAGCTAGTCCGGGTGAAAGCGTTCTTATTTACTTATTCTTTATTTGCACAGCATTTCACAGCCGCATGAAAAAGTTAGCGTCAGTTACGGCGTAAATGTTGTGTTCACAGCCAAGGGCAAGCTTGCGATCGTATGCGTTACGGTGGAGAGAAGAGTTGAGGGGAATACGGCTGCCCCGCACGCAAGCAGCATTACGTGCTGGGATGCGTTACGTTTGCAGAAAGTGTGCGTGTGTGTGTATGTGTGTGCGTCTGCGGGGGGGGGGGGGGGAAGGTGCGGTCTATGAGGTGTCATAGCCCTGCGGTAAATGGTACATAGGTTACACTGGGCGTGGCCTAAACAACCGCCTCATTGACCACAGGCGTCACTAAAGGGCAGCTTCCTTCAAATTGAGCAATGCATTGCGATTTGTGCTTATGTATCTACCAACTGTGATGCGCTAGGGTGTGGGCGCAATTTAGAGATAGGACAGCACATTAAATCGTCCAAGCGTTTATTTCCCGTATGCACAAGGCGGGAGACAAGTCTGTGGCGCCACTTTCGGCAGCACTGCATAAAGCTCAAATGCATAATGTAGAAAGCCACCTTAGATAACCACGTCACTGTGCCTGTTGGTTCCACACCCATGATCTGATAACTACTTTGTATATTTTGCTTGGTTTGCAATAAACGTTCACCAAATTGATAAGCGCTCGTGTTCCTCCCATCGTCCTTAGTGTCCGAGTATCAACGAGTATCAGTGGCGTGAAAAACGACATCACGACAGTCATCATCCCGAGTCTACGTTTTCTTCTGGTACCCTGCGCGAATGTAGGTGCTGTCTCACGTCGCTGGCTCCATTATCTATAAGTTCCTTCATAGCTGCGATGACTGTACAACATAGCGGGGATTGTTGAAAAGTTGTAGACACGACCCTGCTCAAGTGCCATTGTAAATTCTGTCTTAGAGGAGATTAGAGCCATTTACAGTTGTGAAGCAACCACCTATTCGCCATATTGTACGCAACACATGTATCACTGCAGCTTTCACACAATCACACGAAAGACACACGCTACCATCGGTTTCGGCGCCCCTCCCCCCCTCTTCCCTTATGTCGCTATAGGTCTGTCTGGAACCCCATGGTGATGCAGAACTTGTTGCTGGGCGAGTTGGTTGACATTCGGAGAACACATGGTAGCGCAAAAAATAAAAAAAAAAGACTTAGCAAGAAGGGGAGAAGAAACAACAGCTGGAGCGCTAAACTTCAACTGAATTTATTCAAATAGAAGAGCCAAGGATTGCAACATGCGCATGCGTGCATGCGCGTCGTCAAAGGCGAAATTAAAATGCAGAATTTAACAGATGTGTTTCCTTCTCATACAGAGAAACCGATATGTCGTATTAGTGACAAATCGGTATCTCTGTATGAGAAGGAAACACATCCGCTAAATTCTGTATTTTAATTTCGCCTTTGACGACATCCATGCATGCATACGCATATGTTAAAATTCTTGGCTCTTCTGTTTGAATAAATTCAGCTGAAGTACAGCGCTCCAGCTGTTGTTTCTTCTCCCCTTCTTCCTAAGTCTTTTTTTTTCGAATTTTTATGCGCTACCGTGTGTTCTCAGAACCCCTTGGTGACACCGGCGTAACGACCGGCAGCGTGTCGTGGCTGGTGCTCGGCTTGCCTCTTCCTAAGCTAGCTGTTCGCTGGACAAATCAGGGCGGCCTAATCGAGGGGTCCGCCGAGCTAGTTTTAATTCTTATGCTGCTCGGCTCCTGACCCCAAGGTACGCGTGTTCGACGCCGGCCGCGGCGGTCACATTGTCGATGGAGGCGAAAGCGCCAGGGCCCTTGTACTGTACGTTGTGAGTGCACGTTAAGGAACCCCAAAATTTCCAGAGCCCTTCAATGGGGGCGCTCCTCTCCTTTCTACCCTTTCAGTCTCTGTCCCCTAGCTCCCGGGATGCTGAGCCGTGCTTCTGACATGGGCTGCAAAAATTAGCATCAACATCCTTACCGGATTAACAGTTATTATTAATGGAAATGAACCTGTCGGGACCAATGGACCCTCACTGTCTCGCCCGCGATTCGCTCTTTATGACTTTGAGAGTGCAGCTTCCGACGTGCGTAAGAAAGAGCCGGGAGCTTGACATGGCAGAAGAAGAATACGAAGAAGCTGGTGCACGCAAAAGAACGTGGCCATGGCGCGAACACGGCGAACGTCGTGGGCGAAGAAAAGAAAGTTACAGCATATCCACGCAGTGAATGATGATGAGTGGACGAAGCTCCGGAGGTTCATCGTAGATCGTGCCGAGTTGCGGATTAATTTAATTAACGCGCACGCTACGAATCCTTATGGTTCAACTATGCACAAGTGAAATCTCCCACCGGCACTTCATTGGAGGTCAAGATCCAGTGCCTATATATATATATATATGGGTCGCCGGTGAACGCTTCTCCAATGCGAGCAGTCGGTATTTCTCAATCAAGAAACTCGCTAGGAGACGCTGCCTGCGCCAACGTTGTCTCTCGCGGGTGAGGGCGCGTTCTCCTTCTTTGTGAGCTGGTAGAGCGTTCATCTAAGAAAGAGCGTTTCCATAGTCAACGCGCGCCTTTCGCTCTCTCTCTCTCTCTCTGTCTCTCTCTCTTTCTCACAAGACAGCAGATGGAAGAGTGAGCGAGCTCGCGCGCCGGGAGGCACGCGCTCGCCCTCAGCGCGTGCCTCCCGGGAGATACTGCCGGTTACGCCTGACGCAGGACAAGGTTAGACTAAGAGGAGCTTCGCCCCTAAAAATTACATCATCCCCAGCTAAAAGGGACCATGAGGCGATGCAAAGCAGCACGGGGGGTGTACACTGCGTTTGCATCGGTTTGAAGCTAGAAGACGCTGCCCGCGTCAGCGTTGTCCCTCGCGGGCGAGGGCGCGTTCTCGTTCCTTGCGAGCTGGTAAAGCGTTCATAGAAGAAAGAGCGTTTCCATAGTCAACGCGCGTCGTTCGGAGAGCAGAGGAGGAATGCCGAGAGGAGAGGAGATGAGACAAGAAGAGGACGGGGAGGAGGATGCGCATGCGCAGTGCGGGTGTGGACGCCACACGGCTTATGGATGGATGGAGGGAGGGAGTGACACAGCCCCGACCATAAGCTGCTTCACATCTAAAAGGAGAGCCCGTTGCGAGGGAAGTTACCGTTCTCGCTGACCGACGGAGAGGAATGCGTGAGGCAGAAAAAACCGACACCGACACTGCGCATATATGCGTGTTGTTAACGCGGAAGGCCCAGCCAACACTGCGAGGGTCGAGTTAGAATAGTTGCTTACAGACCATCCGCCAGGAAGCTGGCTCGTCACGGATTCTCTGGGTAAAAAAATGATAGCTGCAGTGCACAAGTACCAGAGCTCGCTGAAACACGACAGGAACCACTGAAACGAGTTAATCAGGAGCTGAATGATGCTTTATCAGAGTTCTCATAAACTTCGTGCCGTATACTGATGAATAGCTACGTCACTGTACCTTGCCTGAGGCGATAAAAATATTACAGGCTCTAAATTCGTCAATAAACCCTCATAGTGCTGTCCCTTATTAGTCATTTCTATAACAGGCTATTCTGATAGGGGCTGTGATTTTTACTGGCGAGTCACAAGAGAAACTTTGCATTCAATTTAGAATAAACAACGAAGAAGAATATTTAAAAAGTGGGAAAACGAGTGCGCGCTGTGACATTTTGCAAACACTCATCCTTCCACGGACGGGCCCTAGTGTCATGGCATATCGCTAGAAGCTTTCCTCGCAGAAAAATGTGATTCTCGGAAGTGAAGCTGCTCTCAAGCACTAGGAAGTGTTAGGCATCGTGTGTTGATTTTTAAAAAAAAACAGCTGTTGTTTTCGTTCGACTATTCCTTAATTATGCATGAGAGCTAATGTCACTCACTGCGCAGGCTCAACAGCAGCTTTCAATAGAATATATTATCATTGACGAGTTGGGAATTAAAAAGAATGGTCTCTTAACAAGTAAGCTTGGCGCGCAGACATATATATGCCTATTGTCGTACACAGATTATTTTGAGAGCCTGTTCTTGTAGTGCTGTGTTGCGGACGAACCATGATCTTGTTGATTCTACCGTTCCTTCTAGGCCTTGCGGCCGCAAGCTCTAAAAACGCTCCACAAAAGTCTCCGGAAGATTATAATGCCACCTGGGCACAGTTGATAGAGGTAAATGCGTTTCTAATACATGCAAGTGTGCTCTTAATTTCCCTTCACACCCTAATGCTCTGCGGCATATAATACAGTATTAATATTCTGAATGCCTCCGATTCATTCGGGTTGTGTAGAGAGGCTTGGCGATTTCAGAATTCTTTTTATTAGCCTAGTGGCGCAGTCAAATTATTCACGCATCTCCAGGAAGTGAACCTTGACGCGTGCGCGAAGCACTGGCGATCGTTCGGTGCTACCGTAAATCACCCGCGCCCACTCATGCATGTAAATGAGTGACATCGCGTGTGTATGTTTACACAAGCGTTGTAATTTATGCTCCTGGTCTTTATGAGATTCCTGCGCTCCCACGTCGTAGATCGTGCCGAGTTCCAGATTACTTTTAGTTAATGGGCACGCTTCGAAACCTTGTGGTTCCGCTACGCACAAGAGAAATCTTCCACCGTCACTACATTGCAGGTCAAGATGCAATGCCTATATATAGGGGGCGGCCGGTGAACGGTTGTGCAGCACGAGCAGTCGTTTTTTTTCGTCAAGAAACTCGCTAGCACACGCTCTCGCGGGCGAGAGAGCGTTCTCGTTCCTTGCCAGCTTAGGCCAGCTGTTGCGCATGCGCAGTGGGGATGTGGCCGGCGGAGGGACAGAACAGGCTCGACCATAAGCTGCTTCGCATCTAAAAGTGCGGCTAGCTGTTTCCTCGAGAAGGTTCGCGCGACGGCAATTTCAAACGTCAAACGAGACCAAGTGTCGAGCGAACCTGTATATGCTCTGCTGCGCCAACCTTCGCATTGAGAGTCCATCCAGTACCCGCGGCTCTGGATCAACGAGAGAATTTTGACACGGAGGAGCCAGAAGAAATTGGCATTCAACGTATGTAAGCGCCTCTCTAAACTTTCTTTTTGTATAAGCGAGCGAATCATTATTTATGAATCCCGACATTGAATTTCTATATGCACCGAGCTGGTCTGGCGGTCGCTCCTTTATGCGCTTTTTCCCATGCGCTAGAGACAATCAAACACTTTTTGCTGGGATGCAGACGCTTTACTTCCCTGAGGAAAAGCACTACAGACATAGCATTGCGAAATCTGGGCATTCCTTTATCAAGCGCTCTACTGCTTCCATTCGGGTCTTCCGTGCTGGGACACACGAATAGGAATATATATGCCTTGCTGTACAGAAGTTCATTACGTATTTGAATCGATTTGAAGCCCCGTTAATATATCATAGTAAATTTCACAACAGGCAAGGAGGTAAAGCAGATAGAGAAGGTGAGGTGACCTTGTCGTTATGGTGAGGTGAGGAACTTGTCCTCTCTTCCCACCTTCTCCTCCTTCCTGCTTCTCTTCTTCGTTCCTTTTGGGAGCCGAGCTCCTCCAGCTAGCGTTGCTGCTGCGAAGAAGGATGGACGGAAACCTTCCTGCTATCTGCCCGCCGTCGCGTTGTCGACTTGAAAGATGAGACCGGCCTTTCACACAAACACAACACGAGGCTTTATACACGAGACAGATAGTACATACATATTGACATACACATGGATGACTTAGCTTCGGTTGGTAGGGCCTAGCGGTGGGACCGTCGCTCCAATTCGACAGAGCCGACCCCAGTACGTAGCACCTCTCCAGCGACCTCAACCACCGCCCGGACTCGTACTAGATGTCCCCTCTAGTACTATCCGCGCCCGAACCCCAGTTGGGAGGACCTTGGTGGAACGATCGCTTCCATTCGACAGAGCCGACCCCAGTGCATCGCACTGTTCCTGCGACCGTAACCACCACCCGGAGTGGTGCTAGATGTACTCTCTAGCGCTGTCCACTCCGTCCTCGCCAACCTTCGGGCTACCCTCCAACCTACTGCTCACCTTCAGCCTTTCCAACCTCCGCTTCCAAGTCTTGCTTCCAGTCTCTGGCTTCCGATCCCCTCTGCCAGGCAAAAGGGGCCACCTTATATACACCAGTTGCTCCGCCCCTCAACCACTCGCAGCCAATCACAAACGGCGATTTACATCCCGACGCCGCTCTAACCAATGACAACCGTGAACAGCACATTGGGTACGCTTGCTGCCCACCACGCTGCGGGGGAGGGAGTGAGGGCGCCAAACCAGCTGCACAATACAGCCTCACAATGGCCTCCTCCTTCCCCACCTGTTCACCGCGTGGATGCGCGTATTTTCCGGCGCCTGTTTGACTACCTTGGCGTACCTATTCCCCGTCTCATTCCGACGACCCTTACAATCATAATTACTTATTCCATTATTATCTCTACGATTGATTGGTTATCATTTTTCCCCTCTTATTAAGTTATTCTGTATTACAAGATTACGTTCGTAATATTGAAATTCACATCAAAGGACTCATAAACCATTCAGGTAGTATAATTTTGTAAATTAAAGTGAAATACGCCTGTGTCTTGGCTAATCCCCACAAGTCGGTAGGTGTAAAATGTAAAGGATCATCATAATCATCATTTATGAACCTGCGCTACACTTTGTGGACGTATTTGTGACCCCTATATGAGCGCGCGGGAATATATGCCGGGTGATTTGCTTCATGCTGCGGGTGACGCTCGCTTTTGTGCATTTTTACGCGATATAGTTAGAGGGTTTGTTTTGCAGAAATTCGGGCGTCAATGTCGGCGTCGTTGGTTTTGAGCAAAAAATCTGTGTTTTCCGAGAGCGAAATTTCGAGGTAGATGCAAGTAAATAAAAGAAGTTCGGGGACCCGGGCATCCAACCTGGGACCCCTCACTCCGAGGCGCGATGCGCTAGGCCTCTCCTCATATATATTCCTGCCTTCTTCATATTGAGGTGGGTGCCGCGCTAAAGAAAACGTGGAAAAACGAGAAAAGGCACAGAAGAGGTGCGTCTTGATCTTTGTCCGTGTTTCTTGCAGTGTCACCCACCTCAAGATGATTGATTTCTGGGGTTTTACGTCCCGAAACCACGATCTGATTATGAGAGACACCGTAGTTTGTGGGCTCCGGAGATTTCGGCCACCTGAGGTTCTTTAACGTGCACTGACATCGCACAGCACACGGGCCTCTACATTCCGCCTCCATCGAAATGTAGCCGCCGTGGCCGGGATTCGATCCCGCGAACCTCGGATCAGCAGCCGAGTACCACAGCCGCTAGACCACCGTGGCGGGACATCTCAAGATGAACCATTACCAACAAGCTTACGTATAACATTTAATGACGCCTTCTTCATCGGCGAGTTTTGAGGGCGCATCTACGTAAAATGCAATGCATTGCAAATTTAACTGCAGTAAGATATTAGCGGATCCCACGCATTTGGTGGCAAATGTCATGCAAAACAATCGGCAGGAACGTTTTTTGCGCCGAGGTAATGGTGGACGGTGAAGTGTTACGAGTGTAATCAATATCTGTGTGCTAGCGGAGCACAAGCACCATCATCAAAGTGTTGGTGCGACAAGGAAATACGCACGGAGTGCAGAGAGCCGTCGCGGCCAACGGGCAGTGTGCCTGTTTGGTACTTCCACGTCCCCGGTTCGATACCTGGCCCCCTGAGGCTCGTAAATGGTCCGTAGATCGTAGATTCTAAAATTTTGCCATTGTTTATAGAGACGTATGTGACCAATACGTCATTTTAGTGATCCGCCAATGAGTGATGCTCCAGACGCATTTATACCTGCTATCCGGAGCTTGGTATGCACCAAGCGAAAGAGACGACCATCAGAACGCTGAGGCTTAGTCGGCTAGATAGAGAGAAATACGAGGTAAAAGTTCCTCGATTCCGCCAGGAAGAATATTTGGCATTTAAAATGGTCAGCAGCGAAACTGTTCGACTTTTATGCACGACTCGCAGCACATCTAGTCTTACAACTAATGCTCCCATGGGATCTGTAGTGCAATCCTGATACTCCACAGCCACGAGGAAATTTGTACAAGGGTGTTTCATGCCCTCGAAACTCGCACAAGTCCAAGCGCGCCCTTTAGCGAGCGATAACAGGTGTATCAAGCTCAAAAAGCACTCACCATGAAGAAACCAAAACGAAAGTAGTCGTGTGAACGCCACCTCTAAAAGAGCATCGTCCTGATGCTGTGACTACAATGAACGTGCACGTAACGTCTGAATGAACTAAAAACTAAAATCAACATTTTGTTATCGCGAGCAACATGGTTTAAGGGGCACTACGTGGACGACCTCTGGTCGTGCGCGGCACAGTTGTAAGAGTGAAATTCTGTCGCTATGGTCTCATAGTCCGCTGCCACGAAGCGTCGGACAGTCTTAGTCCAAAGTATCGTGGCACGAGTTTTTGCACTCAGTGGACGTCGTCGTACGGCGCCCTGGCTCATACCATCGTCCGGTTGGTACTGCATGTGACGTCTTCAAATGATGCAGTACCGCTTGTCGGCCCTGTGCTTCTTATTACGCAGGCAGGCGAGTACTACACTCTTAGCACGGTAACCTGTAGTTAATTTTATAGGTATACCAAAAAGTGAACATATGCTCCTTTATAAAGGTTAAAAGCACTATAACCTTTATAAGGGAGCATATTTTCACATTTTTGTGTACCTATAAAATAAACTAAAGGTTACCGTGCTAAGAGTGTAGAGCTTCTCTGGCGCGCCGCAATTCATTTGAAGTCAAGGTTGTCCTCGTAGATGACGTCAGGTCACACTTCGAAAAGCTTCATTGTCGGAGTCCCTCCGTAGACCAGCTTTATCGGTCTAACATGCGCACTTTCCTTCATTACCACGTTTAATGGGAAGATCGCTTGCGGGACGATGGCGTCCCACGACTTTCAGCATCGACGTATCATGACAGCATGTTGGAGCTTATTTTACTGAGACGTTCTCTGCAGGTGCTAGTCTCCGGATAACAGGCCGTGGTCGACCGGTGGCTTGTCTTGCTGTTTGGCCAGATTGTGCAAGCCAGGTTTGCCGTAAAGGCCGTGCCACTGTCAGCGATCAGGGCTGGAGCACTTTGACGAAGATCAAGGCACGCGGCGAACTCGGGAAGCTCAGAAGCACTGCGTATTCGGCAGGGCTCTTATTTGGGCTGGTAACCAGGTATCTATAAGGGTGCTACCGCTATAGGTTTCTTGCATACATATCGGTGCACGTTAAGAACCCCAGGTGGATTGCTGTCGTGCAGCGATATAATGTGGACCACGCACTAGTGCATGCATTATTATCGCGCCGTGTTTACGGCACGTAGGGCACTAGCACTCATGAGCGTCAAACATAGCTAAGATATTGTTACAGCCATTCAAGGCACCTGCACCAGGTCAAATGGTATGCAAGCGAAGTTATTAAGCGCACAACAGAGAGCGTTCAACTGCAACATATATTACAAGAGAATTGTTAGCAGCGATAAAAGGTAAACAATGTTCCACGCCATTAAAAATGTGAGTACGCAAGCAAACTGGCCGATGGTGTTACTATAATGTTCACTATAGTTTACCATGATGCAGCGGTACCATTATTACTATTACTATGGCGTACCAGTGCGTCGAGGGCAAGGATAAGGATAGTGGTTCCGAGGGCCAGTGTGGGAGCACTTTTCCGTTTTGAAAGGCTTGTCCTCCTCTCTTTATCGCACTCTTTCTTTGTCTCTCACTCGCTGAGTTGTTTTTTTTCTTTCTCTAGGTCCTAGCAAATTTTGTTACAATCGTCGGTACGACATGATCATATATGGCTCCCATAAATGCATGTTCGGCGAGCGCAGGTGCATAGTTTAATGAGTCTAGCGCATGCCTTCGGACCGGGGGTACACAGGTTCCGATCCAGCCTCGAAGAATGTTTCGCTTGTTCTCTTGTTTGTTTTTTCTAGCTCTCTGTCTGTCCTTCTTTATTCGCTCGACACTGGGAAGACCGCCACGGCGTCGGCTACTGCTACAGGTCAACCTCGATCCTAAAGAGCAGAAAATTCAAAATGTTTGATGCGCCGCGAAACCAAGGTTTCAGCAGGCGAGAGCAGCTGACACTAGGACGCCTTCGTAACTCCTCGATGCTTGGGGGCGAATGCGTGCCATTAATCTTGGAGCTGGTCGTCCCCTATCGGGGAACCTTCGCCGGGCGCCGCCTCCTAATTGGTTCGGTCAGGACGCCGTGTGCTCTGAGTAAATGCCACGTGTCACTGTCCGTACTGATGTCGCGCGCCGTCGACACAAACGTATTGTACACAGCGTAATCCTCTGCATCTTGGTACAGGGTGCATGTGAGAAGTGAGCACTGTTGAGCTGGAAATTTGAGCGCCTTTCGCGTCGCGCACCCGTAGTGTTCTTGGAAAGCACGATTGTGATCGCGCAATGTAACCAATGCGTTTGTTAGCTCAAAATGATCCGGCCTGGTGGAAAGCGCACTAATAAGTTCCACTATCGAGGCGATACTACTCTCTAAT
>CM023491.1:39543027-39612257 GCA_013339685.2 Hyalomma asiaticum
TGATTTCAAAAAAAAAAAACAGCTGTTGTTTTCGTTCGGCTATTCCTTAATTATGCATGAGAGCTAATGTCACTCACTGCGCAGGCTCAACAGCAGCTTTCAATAGAATATATTATCATTGACGAGTTGGGAATTAAAAAGAATGGTCTCTTAACAAGTAAGCTTGGCGCGCAGACATATATATGCCTATTGTCGTACACAGATTATTTTGAGAGCCTGTTCTTGTAGTGCTGTGTTGCGGACGAACCATGATCTTGTTGATTCTACCGTTCCTTCTAGGTCTTGCGGCCGCAAGCTCTAAAAACGCTCCACAAAAGTCTCCGGAAGATTATAATGCCACCTGGGCACAGTTGATAGAGGTAAATGCGTTTCTAATACATGCAAGTGTGCTCTTAATTTCCCTTCACGCCCTAATGCTCTGCGGCATATAATACAGTACTAATATTCTGAATGCCTCCGATTCATTCGGGTTGTGCAGAGAGGCTTGGCGATTTCAGAATTCTTTTAATTAGCCTAGTGGCGCAGTCAAATAATTCACGCATCTCCACGAAGTGAACCATGACGAGTTGGCGAAGCACTGGGGATCGTTCGGTGCTACCGTAAATCACCCGTGACATTGCCCACTCATGTATGTAAATCAGTGACAACGCGTGTGTATGTTTACACAAGCGTTGTAATTTATGCTCCTGGTCTTTATGAGGTTCCTGCGCTCCCGCGTCGTAGATGGTGCAGAATTCCGGATTACTTTTAGTTAATGCACGCGCTTCGAATCCTTATGGTTCAGCTACGCACAAAAGAAATCTTCCACCGGCACTGAATTGCAGGTCAAGATCCAATGCCTGTGTATATGGGGTGGGCGGTGAACGGTTGTGCGGCGCGAGCAGTTGTTTTTTGTTTTTTTTGTCAAGAAACTCGCTAGCACAGGGTCTCGCGGGCGAGGGCGCGTTCTCGTTCCTTGCCAGCTTGGGCCAGCTGTCGCGCATGCGCAGTGGGGGTGTGGGCGGCGCAGGGACAGAACATGCTCGACCATAAGCTGCTTTGCACGTAAAAGCGCGGCTAGCTGTTTCCTCGAGAAGGTTCGCGCGACGGCAATTTCAAACCTCAAACGAGACCAGGTGTCGAGCGAACCTGTATATGCTCTGCTGCGCCAACCTTCGCACTGAGAGTCCATCCAGTACCCGTGGCACTGGGTCAACGCGAGAATTTTGACATGGAGGAGCCAGAAGAAATTGGCATTCAACGTATATAAGCGCCTCTCTAAGCTTTCTTTTTGTATAAGCGAGCGAATCATTATTTATGAATCCCGACACTGAATTTCTATATGCACCGAGCTTGTCTGGCGGTCTCTCCTTTAGGCGCTTTTTGCAATGCGCTAGAGACAATCAGACACTTTTTGCTGGAATGCAGACGCTTTACTTTCCTCAGGAAAAGCACTACCGACATAGCATTGCGAAATCTGGGCATTCCTTTATTAAGCGCTCTACTGCTTTTATTCGGCTCTTCTGTGCTCGGACTCACGAATAGGAATGTATGCCTTGCTGTACAGAAGTTCATTACGTATTGAATCGATTTGACTGTTCCGTTAATAGATCATAATTACTTATTCAATTATTCTCTCTACGATGGATTGGTTATCATTTTTTCTTCTTATTAAATTATTCCGTATCACAAGATTACGTTCGTAATACTAGAATTGACATCAAAGAACGCATAAACCTTTCAGGTAGCATAACTTTCGTGTGTGGGCCACCCGTATGGTGTATGAGCACTTCTTGCTGTGTGAACCGTCCAGAATCATTAGTCTTTAGAGGAAGTTCGACTTACTTCCACGCGCACTCAAGTGACTTAGTCTCTTACACATGCATGCGAAATACAAAGTGTGTATCGATGGCTCAACCACTTTAGTCAATTAGGTTGGTCCTGCAGTTATCCTAAATATAGGGGTGACCTAGTGCCTAACAACTTCCATGTGAATATGTCTACAGCAGCTCCGCTGCTGTAGACATATTTACATATTCGGCAATCATATGCGATTCAAGGATGGTCCGACCATGTGGGCAGTCATTACACGAAACGCACTCCATCATTTACGTACGAAATCGTAATATTTTTCCGTAACTTTGGAGAAAAAGTCCGCTGTTAAGAACACAGGCTGCGAGCAAATTTCATAATATCGTTAACTGAGCGGAATGCCACTCGCGCACGGCGCAGCAGAGTGCGCAGACTGAACATAGCGATGCAGTTCCCACCTCCGGCCGGTCTAAATGAACAGACAATCTTCGAAAAACCTTGACCAACGGCTGGGAAGGCAATGAAAACACTTGTGTGTTTGGAGAGATGTTGTTGCTTAAATGAGTGCCGTGGAATCTCTAGGTCATGTCAGTTTTTTTTTCGCTCTCTCGACTTTAACCTCTTTTTCTCTTTCCGGCTTCTCCTAGGGTATGGTAGTCATCCAGACGCATCACTGCTTAACGTCTCTTCCATCCGCGTCCTCCTCCAGCTCTCTCTCTCTTCTCATGGGAATGGTGCAGCCTGTTTTCTAAAAAAATTGCAGAATAAAACACTTGTGCTCCATCTTCTGTTTTCAGGCACTGAACACTGGAGAAAGGTTCTGGACTAAAAAGCGCAATTATTCCCTTGAGGATCTCGATTGTAATTCCTGGGAAAAAATCGGCATTTCTGTGTCTGCTTACGACTTTTTCTCCCGGTACCGAGTACGGAGAAGGGGATGGTAAGTAGGTCAGCGATATTATCAGGAATTTCCTGTTAAGAAACGCCGTAAAAGAACAGAAAAACTCCACGAGAACGTCTCTTGCTTCTCGAGCACACTCCGCTGAGTCACTTTGTTCTTAACCCGTGAGAGTAAGATACGTGCACTATATGCACGCGCCAACTCCCGTCTATAATAGAACATAGAAACTTAGGTCGTTACGCGTTAAAGAGATATACAACGGGAACATTATCATCTTCTTTTCTTGTTACATATATCAAGCTTAGGATTTTATAGAGATTTATGCTTCAAGTTGCGATATTATTGACGGTATTTGACCATTATAAAAGATTTCTAAGCTCAAACACAGCAACGCATCTGCAAGTATCGAACGTATTTTATGACAACACCAGAACTTTGTTGCGTTGGTGAACGCCCATTCTCGTTCACGTTATTGGATGCAGGATGATTTACATATTCCAGTGGGCGAATTATGTAAATGAAATGTGCAAATAGGAATAAACGCCTAGTAACGCATTGAGAGACAAAGCCTACAGGACAAACATGAACATATTCCACTTTATTGGGTATATATGTACATGAAATGTATGTGCATATAATACTAGCTCCCAGGATTATATGTGCACCCATGCCAAGTAATGCGGACGGGGGGACAACTGTCTTCGTAGCTCAGTGGTAGAGCGTGGGACGCGTTATACGAAGGTTGTGGGTTCAGATCCCACCGTAGGCAGGCTTGTTTGTGTTTTCGTCCAGTTTAATTCCTTTACACTACTACAATTAAAGACTTCAATAACTTCCCATGCGCTTTCCTAGGCTTGCTTGATGGTTCACTAAGCTTTATATATATATATATAGTTTGGCGAAGTCGGTGGCTTCGGCTGCCGAATCAGTATAAGTATGAGACGTAGCATTTCAATGATATGCCATTGGTCGGAGCCTGAGCTTTCGCAAGATAGTATTTCTTTTTCTTCTGTTCGTTTATATAGGCATGGAAGGGCGGAAACTGTTTACTAAGTGGTTGGCGAAAGTGAGTGGGGAAAGATGGGAGGAAGCAGAGGGGCGCCTTTGAGTGCGCGTAGAGTAGCAATCTTGAGAAATGCTCAAGATTGCTACTGTAAGAACTGAATGCAGATGCGATTTTTTCGGGGTAATTTGTAGACGTCTCATTAATTAAAAAATGGCAAGGTGGACTGCCGGTATTATTTAGGATTCCTTTTAAGCAGCTGAGGTAACCACACTTTAAAATAAAAAAAAATTTGGCTGATTTAAGTTTAACTCGAAGTTCCGCCTTGACATCGTTAAACTGAGCAGCTCTAGCGGTATTTCCGCCCTGCATTGAGCGCCGTATTCTACACGTCGAGATAAGTGCAAATATCTCCCGTCATCTATGATTTAGGCAGGTTATTGTTCTTGGTTTTAATAGGCACGAAGCGACGCATGCATGAGAGGATGATGCCTGCGAGAAAAGAAACCAGAGCATCAACATTACTAACTGCACTCAACTCCACGGAGCGATAGAAATTTTCGCTGATGGTATCGATAATAGAGGGACGACAATCCGCACGCTCGAAGTGTGGAAACAAGATACACGAAATCCGTGGCTTTCTTTATCGGAAGGAAAATACAAACTAAATCTGCCCTGTGATCGAAATACCTTCAGTGACTTCGCTTTTGACGCTGTCATCCACAAGGCGTGGGCTCGAAAAGACCAAGGCAAGTAGAGATTTACGCCTAGTACGTTGTTCTACTATGTTTTTAAGGCCACTTGACTGTGACAGCTCTAGAAGCATTCTCGGTGAGTAAACCCCATGACCAGTCGAAGTTAGTAGAGGCCATGATATGTCAGAGGCACTGAAATCACCCATGACCAATAGGTCTGAAGAGAAGATGTTCCGCTCGTGTAAAAACGCACCTAGGCCAAACAAGAGGTAAGAAGTTGAACCAGGAGATTGATGTAGGACACCGACTATCACTGAGCTCTTTTGAAGTATTTCCTTACACCAAACAGACTCTAGTTCGATGGCAGATTCAATTACTGAGTATTGCAGACCAGATTTCAGAAAAAGGGCCACACCACCACCTCGGCCATGATTCCCGTCAGCTCAGATAACATTAAAGCCAGGTGGTATTATTTCTTCAGCGTGTATGTCGCTGTGTAGTCACGCCTCTGTGACATATATAATATATGCGGAGAGCGACATGTTATGAGCGTGGAAAAGTCTGTAGTTTGGTTAAGCAAGCTTTCAGCATTGACAGTAAGAATTTGTAACTTACTATGTGAAGTCTGACAATTTAATCTACCGTTGAGGGTGGCAATATGTAAGGCATCTCCTGGCTTGCGGCCGGATGCTTCGGCAAGTTTGTTAGAGCATTCATCCCAGTTATAATGAGTATTATCGATAAACGCATGGTCATAACGTATACGTACAGAAGACCCATTGTTACGAAAGGACGTGGTAGCGTCCGAGAGCTCCTTGCGGATTATGCGGACACGATCACAAAAATCATCCTTGATTGTTTAGCAAGTGTCCTTGAGGTTGCGTGAATTCCTAAGTACTTGAATTTTCTCATGAAGATCCAGTAAACTTGATGATCACAGGGCGTGTACTATTTCCTCGAGTGGCATCAATTCTGTGCAATCCTTCAATGCGTGGACATTGTATTTTAAATATGTCCGAGAACCACAAAGAAACTTTGATAGCAAGGCATCATTGCTTTCGTCTTGTATTTCAGGTAATCTACGCAGGGTGATTTGATTCCCACACGATCTCTTTTCCAAGCCCTCAACTCTCAAGAGAAGCTTATTTATTGAGACAGTAAAAATTACGCTGGTCTGTGACAGCTAAACTTGAGGCAGCTGTGTTAACCCTATCAGTCATAGAACGTATTTCACTTCGTAAATGGGCGGAGTTACCTCGTCACGATGCTGATTCAAGGGGATTCACACGAGATTCAAGAGACTCGAAACGTGATTCAACGGACTGTCGGAGTAGCCTAATATCAAACGACATCTGTTTCTGACCAGCAAGCAGTCTTGCAAATATATCGGTAATGGAAAGTCTGTTGCTGTATGTAATACAAACAACATCCGTAGATCTGTACGACCTCAGTTTAAGCTATCTCCAGGTCGCGCTCTATTAGCTGTATTACGAGGGTCAGCATTTTAGTCGTATCCCCACTTAAAAAGAGGCCGCCGAAGCAATTTAGCACAAAAAAAAAATGCAACGAAAGGTGCAAGCAGCAACACGGAACGGTGTTAGGTGCGAAAGGAATAAGGATTTTTATGGTAACATACCTGCGTGAAAGAAGAATATGGTTCAGCATCGTGTATGCGGTGCTGCTGCCTCGCCCACTGAAGAAACTCTGCATCACCGTCGTTTTTACACACAGTGGTACCGACATGACACGACTTCGCAGTACAGAAGTTGATGATCGTAGGTGACGGCACCAGCATGAGTTCTATGGCCAGTGAACAGGCGGGCGGGCAGGCCCAGATTAGCATCCACAGATGAAAAAAAAAAGCATTGTTTCCCATGCTTGGTACGAAATGCTTGCAAGCACTGCGCTAGTCGCAGATGTGGCGATGACCAGCGAAGGGTACGGATGCCACTTGCGTTGCTCGTTCCGGACCGGATGAACAAAGCACACAAGAAGCTGCGTGAAAGGAAGAATGCCGTTCAATATCGTGTGCATAGTGCTGCTGTTGCCTCGCCCACTCTTGGAGCCTATGGCGTAGTTGTACGCTTACGACGGAATACGCGTGTAGTAGATCCAGCTGGTACATTTAGAAGGAAGCGTATGAAATAGGCAATCTATTAATCAGTACGCCACTGTGACACAACGATATGATTGCCAATGAAAGAAGCACGGTTAGTGAACACTGCAAGCGCGCACCGAGTTTAGGCGAAGAATAGCGCCGTAAGGCTTCCTCGCCTGAGTGGTTGTGTCTGCTACGGTTGGGCACGCGAATGTTTGTAGTCCTATACAGGCGAAGTGCCCAAAGGGCAAGGCGCGTGGGTATTCTTATAGTGGCGATAGCCGACATAATGCGTGGTGGTTCATTATAGCATCAAATCGGCGCCCGTAGGAACTGAGTGAGAGTTCAAACGATTTCCAGACGTTTCTAACTGTGATAAACCACGGTCCACAGCGCAACAGCCAATTAGAAAAACAAGCTTTTGTGCGGCGCAATGGCTGCGCCGACACCAACACCGCTGGCATCTGTGTGTAGTTCTGTAGGCGCAGATAGGCCGTCGTTTTGCAAAATTGGTGGAGGCATCATACACCAGGCAGGATTGTGAACGCTTCCTCTCACATTGCCGACCACGGGTGCAGGGGTCCGCTGCTTCCAAGCAGCTTCGTAATGAATACGGGGCGTTATATGAGAGTAATAAGTTTCGTAGGATTAGTATAATTATTCTTGACCAATATCATCACTGTTTCTTCGTGGTGGTAATCACGTTTGCTCTGTCAGAACATCATGAAATTTGCCAGATGCCGCTGCTAAATATGAACTTCCAGAGCAAAATGGAAAGAAAAGAAAGTTGGAAACCTGAGGTAACCATCTCCACTGCCGCTTTTGTTGGACAAACAGACATAATAGGGAGCACCGCAGTTTACTCATTTCGCCAGCTTGATTTCAAATACAGTAGGATTGCGCCCTGCTCGTATCGCTATTGCTCAGGGAAACTAGAGATTAATTGGCCGTTCTCACACCACTGGGAACAGCATTCAATGTGAAAGGTAAATGCCCTTCAGTAATTGACAGTCTCCATAGCCAACCGAAACCGGAATATGACCGTAATTTCAATCAATAACTACAGGATAGCATGTGCTCTTCAGGTTGGTATTTATCTAATTACCTTTATTTATAATATCAAAAACACATTTCAGTGATATAAAAGTTCTGGTGAGATTTACGAGATGCCACAGCGCGCGAAAGCTGCCGCGTCTCCACTTTCCAGACGTCTTTTGTATCGTAGCGTTCGGAAGGTGTCTCTGTTCTCGCTATGAATAGAAATATTTTGCCCTCAGGAAGCCTAGTTCTTCATGTAAGCAACCGTGTTTTATTATATTCCGTTGTATTCTCCCTTCGTCAATTCTGAGCACGAATAACTATCATGACGACATCTTCCACATATTATGCTTTAATGAGTTTAAAAACAGGCGCTACCTTTATGTTTGAAAGCTCGCACGTCCATGCTCCGTCGGAGTGCACCCAAAACTGAGGCCTATGAACTTCCGAATAAAATTGAATCAAGAACTTTATAAATTGTGCGTTTTACTGATGTCATTTCTTCCTGATACCTTTGTTTGAACTCTCTTGTGGCATTTTTACATGTTTAGTGACCATTCAGTGCTAAGCTGTTTATAAGCTCTCAGAGAAGTGCAATGACTCTTCGTTAGCATTGTAAGCTAAGTAAGCAGGATGTTTTACTCAACTCCATCATCATGTTATCCGAAACCGTCCTCGACTGTTAAATGTCACCGCAGCGCCTGCTCTTCTTGCTGCGCTGAGAGTATTGTAACGGATTTTTACGCAGGTCGCAGTCTAAAATGACGGCAGGTCTTTCCAACACAACAACAGGCGGGCCAATGATGAAAGTTAGGCTGTCTTCTCAAACAGGTGAGAAATGAAATCACAGTGCATTTTCTTTTTGTAGCTATTACTCCCCTAGACGAAATAGAGAATTGGGCTCGAAGCGAGTCCTTGGCATATGCTCGGACTGCAAAGCTGCGGTATCGTCAGATGGAACTGTGGATCAGTATGGCGGAAACTTCAGGAAATGGCCAATCCACTAGGTGAATTAATTTAAAACATGTAACGGGATGCTGGTTTCGATATAAATTAAAAACTCCGTATTACACCTCGGCGTATGGCCGTGTACATTTATATCCGCACGTGTAAGTGTAATTATGTCAAGCATGTTCTTTTGCAAGTCGCATTTTACGCTCTCTGGCGTGTCTCATAACCGCCTAATAAACCAATAAGGCCATTGGATACTATTGTTTGCTTGTCCACGCTTGATGACGCAGTCTGTATATATATATATATATATATATAATGAATGCAATGTTGGCGTCATAAAAGCAGATTACCAATACTAAGCTACAAAGCTATACGGTTACCAGTGCTGCTAGTGCGTGGTAAATACGGTTTCTCGCATTGCTCTAACAAACAGCCGTATTTGTGTATAGGGGAGCGAAGGAATCCGCGGGCACAAATAACTTGCAGGAGCGATTTTGCGATTAGCCAGGTGAACACTGAGGCTGCGCTGGCTTTAGAACTGGGCAATATTTTTTGTTGACGCACGTGATGTGCTCGCGTCGTAGTACTTATAGGGGTTTAAATACAGGGGTTTTTCTTAACCTTTATACTGTTGCCATGGGTGCTAGCGGAGTGGAACACACTCGCAAGCACAAAAGCAGCAGCCCTAACAATTAGAGCTGTGGCCCCTATCCCGCGGTTCGCGTTAGATCACAACCACGGCGGGTTCAGGCCAGGGGGACAGAGACAAGCCTTTGCAATGAAGGTGTTTATTCACCTCGTTCTGACGCCACCAACACAACAGATATAAAATGTGCAAGTGCCTCAGCGCGCAGGAGTAATATTCCTTACGGCTGGGGCAAAAACAACAATACAAGAAAAGCGCACGACGAAAAGGGGGCTGATAGCGACTCAGCTCACTTCGTGTCGCTTCGCGCTCCGACCAAGAATGGAAGATCACTCACGGAACGACGAATAGGTGCTCGGTGACGGCGGAGGGTGGCGATCTCGCGTGCTCGGAGGGGTCCGGTCAATCCCGATGCCTCCAGACGAAAGACCCGAGACCCTCGAGAAAGCGGCGCGCCTTCGCGAGGTTGAGAGAGGAGGCATCTCCCCGAATCTTGGGAGAAGGGAAAGGAGTAGAAAGGAGGGAGCGGGGGCGTACCTGTTTCAGCACCGCGACAAGGCAGGAAAGGCAGCGGGGGAAGCGTTATGAGTGCCCTCTCCCACCGCTCCGCCCCTGCCAAAGCGCGCGCAGGTAACACGGAACCGGTCCGCGCCCGCTGGAATGCGCATGCATTCCTACATACTATACTACTTCGGCATAAAAAAAAAGACAAGCACAGAAAATAGTTCATGGTAGATGGAGAACTCATATGGACGCTATTACATTAGGGGATCACCCTCTGTTTCTTATTGCGCCATTGTACTCTAGGGGCCAAATTAATAAAAAAAAAAACCCAAGCACTATGTACAGATGGTTAACCAGCGCAGCTAAAACGTGCGGGCCCGTTGCTTAGCTGTAGGTAAATTTGTATTGAAGCCTTTGTCAATTATTGGTGACATGTTTGTGTCTTTAATAAGGTTTCACGCATGTTTGCTTTGAGTTTATACCAGTGTTTATTTAAAATGACCTACGCTGTGTCTCGCATGATCACGGTCACGGAGGAGTGTTATGGGCGGTTCATTGTGTTTAACTCACGCCGAAAGCGGGTAGTGGCCCCGGCTAACTTGTTCTCGCCGCTACGACGTTTACGCTGCTCTGCCCGCAATGCTGCTTCCGCGGCTCGCCGTTTTAACGCGATAGCGTTAGAAAGCTCGTTCCGCAGAGATACCGCCGTCGGTGTCGGCGTCTCCACGCGCCTCTTGTGAGTGAATAATCGTCCGTGAGCGAAAAATAACAGCTCGAAAAATGGACAACTATGTCCATCTAGCGGAAGACATCAAGCAATGTCTCGACTACTATGCCCTCCCAGACGGCGAGTGCGCCCGCCATCTCGGAGGCCATGCGACTACAGCAGAGCCTATATGCGGTCTCGTCGGATGCTCTGCATCCACTTTTTTAGCATTTCATTCTCACGACACCACTAAAAAAGCGAAGTACTGCAGTTGCCATTTCACCAACGATAAGGCGATGCTTGTTGCGGTCGGCCGGAAGAGGTCTCCAGAAGAACAAATCGAACAGCTGCCAGATAACGCATGAAGGACGACAGAATGTGACCATTTACGAATAAAAGCGCGACGCCCACGCGCAGTTCATAATACAGGACCATGTGACTACATCACTGTACAAAATTTTCATGAAGTTGATATAAAAGTGCGTGTAATAGATCGAAAACTTCTACCATTACTATAGATACGTCGCGCGCGCGCGTGTGTGTCTGTGTCTGTGCGTGTGTGTGTGTGTAACTACACACATTAATAAGTATGCATTGAGTGGCTGAAGTGCACACTAAGTGCCTGATTTCGCTATCGCGTTCAACTCTTAAAGGCGAAGCTTAAGGGTCCCCCAATTTTTTTTCGCTTGCTTCGATCTCCCGAGTTAGCTCGGCGTTGTGGTAAGCAGTGTTCGCCCGCTATTGGCGCTTACGTTGCGCTTCACAATTTAGCGCAGCTTGGGAGGCTGCCATATTCTCGGTACATAGTTGTTGCTTGCGCTTGGCCACCCGGGCCTGTTCTTGTGCGCGGACTGCAGCCGCGATCCGGCGAAGACGAATTGTCTCACGGGTTTGCTGTCGGTGCTGTTCTTCGAAAGCTGTCTGCTCTTTGAGAGCTCATACGATCCATCGCCTACCCATGTGGAAGTTGTAAGTTGAAACTGCTCCGCGGGGACACGGCGGCACGGCTGCGATGGGATGAACGGCGTCGCGGGCGGCGCAGGGGCGCGTTCGGCGCGAGCGCCGAGAAAGGAGATAGGCGTCAGCAGCAGCAGTATACGCGTCCCAGTATGGCTTGCATCATCATCATCATCATCATCATCATCATCATCATCATCATCACTGCTCCGCTCTACCTCCCTTTTTCTATGCTTCGCAACGCTATATTAACAGCCCAGCCAATGGCGGCGTGCTTGTGTACGACGCAGAGAACGACGTCAACGGACGGCGCAGCCAATGGAAAAGTTTCTGTGCTAAAGAGAGGAGCGGATTTTCGTTTCGTCTAGACGTACACAGATTTCGCTGTAATATACATATCTAGGAGAGGTCCCTGCAAATTACCGCTAGTCCAGCGCTTTAAGCCGGGTGGTCGACCGGGACGGTAGACAAGACCAAGAAATTGGCGGGCGTGAGCCAGATGAAGGCCTGTCTTTGTCGCACTGACGCTCAAGAGCAGTTTATTCTACAGAAGGGACGCTATTTCGACTTACTTTAGTATTGTCCTTATCGCCAACATGTTTAGCGACACTTCAGAATGTGTGGTGTTTTTCGCACAAGTGTCTACACATCTAAGTAGCTGCCTTGCAACAGATTTTCACTGCATTAGCTGAGCTGAACTGAAGAGAGTTGAAGAGAGTCCCACTGCAGTCATTGCATTAGCTGAGAGAACTGAAGAGAGTCCCACTGCAGTCAGCAGGATTATATCGTGTATTAAACTTATTACTCCAGTAAAAATTGAAACAATGGGTCAGGGCTGTGGATATTAAAGAGGAACTCCAGTGGTTTTGTTTCCTCAATGCATTCTGTATGGCTGTTTTTCAATGGCACTAATAGTCCTGTAGAAGGCAGCGTGATTGAAATTATTCAGAAACTCACCAAGACTCGTAAATAACAAAAACAACGATGTCTTATGACCGAAACGGGTAAATGCTTCGCGCAACAAAGGCGGTTATGCCACAGCCTCCCCGCCATCAGACATATGGAGCTGGTGGCAGAAAATGGAAGCGGCGGTATCATCCTATGCTATGTTGAGATATGCTACGTTTTCGCAAATTTACAGCGGCGATTCTAGATCGCCCGCCTCACCCGCCGCGGTTGCCTAGTGGTTGTGGTACTCGCCTGCTGATCCAAGGGTCGCGGGATCGAATCCCGGCCGCGGCGGCTGCATTTCGATGGAGGCGAAAATTTGAGGCCTGTGTGCTGTGCGATGTGAGTGCACGTTAAAGAACCCCAGGTGGTCGAAATATCCGGAGACCTCCACTACGGCGTCTCTCATAATCAGAGCGGGTTTTGGGACGTTAAACCCCACAGATAAATCAGATCGCTCGCCTGCTCGAGGAGGCAGTGTTGAAGGTAATGACGCCAAGGACATAGGGTGGACCTCGTGGGGATCCGCTAAAAATATTTGAAATTCATTTTTAGGATAACTAAGCGGCTTCAGACTGCCTGGATTCGCTCATATTATTATAGTAGAGAAGAGAAAACATAAAACAAGCGCGCTTGTTTTGGTCTGTTTACAGAGGGAGCTGTTATCACGTTCCTGTGACGCGCAGCGCAAGCCGCGCTTGTCTTGCATGTCACTTTGGCAACCATGTCGACCGTTCTAGAAATTTTGCACTTCCGACGCGCACATTTGAGTGCCTTGTCGAACCTTAGTGATTACACGAGAACGCGCTATGGCGCGTGTATAACAGCTAACGCACTTCGCCGTTAGTCAACGAGGACTTTCCACGCCGCTATCAATTTGCAGTGTGATTTGCCTTGTTTTGCTGGGCGCTTTTCTTTTTGCTGGGCACAGGTTCGCCCATTAAACAGTTCGCCTGAAATCGTCTTGACTTCTGTCGCGTCCTTCATCGTTAGAACCACGTAACAATATATTGAAATTTCAATTCAGAACCGTAGACACTGAAAAACCACCGGTGTTGCCCTTGATAGGATGGAGCGTCTATCCTGTCGAAATCCTTCGTGCGGCCCCTCTTCAATTTGGACATACATACATACATACATACATACATACATACATACATACATACATACATACATACATACATACATACATACATACATACATACATACATAAAGAGAACCGAGAAATGCGCTTACTGGCCTCTAAACTGATACGAACACGTGCCCTGTAAATGAATATAACAGGGCACGAATATAACAATTTTGTGCCCTTGCGGGTCCTCACATCAACCGACACGCAGGAGATCTAGGGCGCAGAGAAACGTGGAAGCAATACAAATAATTCGTTCTTCTCCAGAGAGCGCAGCGGATATGGTAATGACATTTATTTAATTCTTGGTTACGCGGCTTGTTCCAGTAACATGAGCGCATCCATATAATCTACGAACATATGAAACACAAAAACACCACCGTGTACGTGCATACTGTTGCTGTTGGTAGTACAGGTGGCAACGCTGTCCAGGCTGCGCTACAGATGCAATTAAGCAGAACGTGACACATTTACTCTTTAAAGGTCGAGCCCACACACTTCTGGGGTGCCTTAAATTTCGTATGAAGGATGTTCGCACTTAAAGGAAAAATCAAACCTACACCTTTTCAATGAAGCAGATACCCAAAACGTCGTTCTATGATGATACTGAATAGGCTTTCGTAAACTTGAATTGTTGGTAGAGCTTTTCTTGAAACATTCAATGCCGGGCGTCGTCTTTAAAACGAACGTTACGTGCAGATGGTCAGCATCTTTAAACGCATCACAATATAAGCAAGAGCTATTATCCGACCAGTAGTGCGATACACACTTATGTTAGAGGTTTTCCACATATACGATTGCTGATGTCATAGAATGGAAGGAAGATGTAGCCGGAACATTGGCACGCTTTGAGTTAAGCCTTTCTATGACCTTATCAACCGCCACCTCATCAATTTCACATTGCATTTCCTTAATGTAGACCAAATATCAGTCCCTGCTCGCACTTACAAATCGCTGCAAGACTTGTAACAACGTGCACTGATAATGTGATGCCTGTTCACCTTATCTGTGACTTCAACAGCAATGTGCCCTGTGATGATATCCAACAATGTGCAAGAAATGGGCGGTATAGTATTCGGCTAATGTAGTAGCTACATAACGCTAGGCAATGTGTAGCTACACAAAGCGATATGAGACCTCGAGGCCTCATATCGCTTTGTGTAAGAACAATTGTGTAAGTTGCGTAATTGTGTGAGAAACAATTTTATTAAACTTTGTCAGCAGTGTTCGTAGCTGAATACGCATGAGGAGTATTTTCTTTTCTAGAAAAACATGCGACGCCATACACTTTCCGATTTTGGTCCTCATATGAAAAGTGTGGCGTGTTTACCATATCAGGTAAGAAGCACGGGCTTATAATCTTTTTCTTAATACTCGCTTTCTCTTGCAACTTTGCTGCATCGCGGAGTTCTGGCAGGGAGAGACTGTGCGCATCCGTGGTGCTGCAGCATACTCTGACGACCAACCAAATGACATGGCGCAATCTTGATGTGTCGCAGGGCGTTCGTGCCAAAGCGAGAACTAGGGAGGTTAGCTTAGATCGGCGTCTCCGGTGTGTTAAGAGAGGAGAAGAAACGCGTCGCATCCAGTTGGCACAACCGCGAAACGTTTGTCTAGTGCATAGATGGAAAGTATGGGAAAGACGGGAAACAGAATCCGAAGATAGTAAGCAGAGCACGAGGATCAGAAATTTTGAGAAGTGTGATACAGTCGTACCGTAATTGATAGATGTTTGAGGATTGGTGAAAGCTGCGGCGAAATACAATGTGCTTTTTCACGATGTCTTCAGGAATAAGGAATTCTAACACGCGCGAATCGTCTGTGCAACAATGCTTCACATAAAGAGGTTGCTTAAGTGTTATACCTGACTCGCTTAAGTTTGCAAAACTGCAGCGAAACGCACCCTTAAAGGAGGAGCGACAGCCAGTTTTCAATAGTGATCAACGTTGCATGGGTTAAGAAAACCGTGTTCACAAACACACTGGTGTTATCCCTGCTCATTTCACTGGGCTTTTAATGTCTAATTGAGCTTAATAGCACTCGAAGGAGCTCAGAACCTGGTTAATCTGGCGCGCCCGTGAGGCGTGAGATAAGAAGCCGGTTGCTGTGCGAGATAGCGCCTGCATTCCCGTGAATGATTTTGTTTCTCTGCCCCAGAGATGCTTCGATCTAAAAGGAGCGTAAATGTTCTGTCTATACAAGCCTCACGATATTGTTGCACGTATGGTACCGTGCCTGATTTGGTTGCAGAAATGTCTCTGCTTCACAAAAACACGCTTTGTGCGTTTTTGTTTCCTCTGTGTCTCATCCTCTTCATTAGGAATTGGAGATAATTTTTAGGACTTCGAAAGGTCGGATTTGGTGGACATTCCGGTCTACATAAAGCCACCGCCAATGCTTTGAAGAGCTAATGCATTCTCGTGACACATTTTCAGGACAAAATGAAGCCCTAACTTTTCACCTACGAGACTAAATTTCTCGTTTCTGGCCGTGCCGCTTCATTATGATAGCCACTGTGTTGGATGTTTAGGTGGCTTGGCTTGGCCTGTGTACTGTTTCCCGCGCCTTTGTTATTTTGCGCAGTTTTCCTAAGGCAACTTCGGGTGACGAATTGCGGTAAGTTATAGACAGTTGTGGTGAACATTCAAAATGGCCGCCAGAGTGGCAGTCTCTCAATTTCTAGTACACTGTATGTCTGTCGTCTACTCTCGCCTCTGAGTAGCCGTAGTGGAGTGCGCCCGGGAAGCAAGCAAACTATGCCCATCGTCGTGTGCGTCCGTCTGCCAGAGGGCAGGGTTCTGTCGCCGCGACTGCAGCATTTGCCCCTGAAATTTTGCAGGTCGTACATACGATTTTCATGAATTCCCCTCAGGCGCGCTGACTCTCGTCGACCGGGCTCCGATGTCAACGAGTGCTTCGCTTCACACCACCCTCACTTGCCGACTCATCATCAGTGATGCCACGTGCAGTTCCTTCGCGAGTGCTGCCCACCGCGGTGCTCCTCGCACGCACGAGATTGCACGTCTGCCCTCGCGAACATGACCATGGCATGCAGAGTGGCGTCATGCCCTGTTTGGCCCGGTTAATTTCCTTTCTCGGACCATGCGCCTCCCCTCTTCTGTATCTGTAGACGTCTCAGAAATGCTGATTCCCGTTGCCATGCTCACGTTGCGTATCGCCACGTTTGAGCTCCTCCCTTCTGAGGGCCCGTCGCTGTCTGTTGCCCATCGGCGCCATGCGACTCCCTCTCTGACAGAGCCACAGATCTGCTCACGAGCCAACTGCCGAGCAGCTTCGAGCGAAAGAGTGTAGCGTGCAAGGAGATGCAACGCGAGACTACTAGGCCTCAAAGAATTTGGCCGAGACTTCAGAGCCCACGACTGAGCTAATGGTTTGCTCAGACGCCACGCTGACACCACCGTGCGTGGCGTACCTTGCGTACTGCACTTTTCCGAGATATCTGCTGTTGCCGGAGTCGCTAGGCAAAATTTCGTCCATCGTCGACTATGCAGTTATTGCCACCGCCACTGCGCGCTAAAGGTGACGGAGCAGAAACGTCACGAATTTTCGCTGTAGCTTGAGGTGAGGAGTACATTACAGTGAACATACCGTGTCGTCAGGCTACAGTAGGAACCGAAGAAAGCTTTCAAGACTTGTAAATAAATTTTCACGGCACACTCACGCTTACCAATACATACTCTGGGTTCTGGAGGCCTTTGCGTTTCTCTTGATGCAAACACGATGCAAACACGCTTTGACCGAGCTTGCCCTAAGGGCTCAAGGCTCGGTCAGAGCGCAGGTCGTGCCTCCTCTTTTTTTCATCATCACTTTCAATTTCGTTTACCACCTCCTTCCGATAGTGTACTATACATGAGGATCGATGCTATGCTTTAAACTTTCCCTCCTCATTTCCATCTACTTCACCCTGACAACCGTCAACCTCACAATTGCTTTTCTTTTCCAACCGGCCGCCTGAATATACAAAGGCCTATTCGTTTACTGTCTGCCCTCCGCTTCCCCACATCCTTGCTGTACCTTACTAAACATGGGTCCGCTTTGCTATTCACCGGCTATAAGGGATTTTTTTTTCGAAGCACCTTCAACCGCTGGTGTGGTTCTTTGGCCGAACACCTGCCTGCCACGCAGATGGCAGGCAGGCACGGGTTATATTCCCGCTCCAACCCAGCTAGCATTCTTGTGACGTTAGAATGCAGGACAAGGTGCGATCGTGAAATATGCAGGACCAGAAGGAACCGTAGAGTGTGTAAATGTCACGACAAACGTTTTCAAGTTAAAAAAAAGAGCTTCAGTGTGAAAAACGCCAACCGAAAATTAACGTTTCAGTGCTCCTTCATTTGTGCGATGGCTGCCGCCTACACAATATCATAAATTTATACTGGTGGATATATCGATGAGCACATAGATTTGCTCTTATCAATATCGAACGGTGCCATGTCATATCTGTTATTAAAGCGGAGCTTAGAGCATAGATCAGAATTCCGGAAAATTTCACTCAACTTCTTTGCATTCGTCATCAAACATGGAAACGTAGTTTTAAGCATTCAGGTCGTAATTCGTCACACATGTTCCTATACCGAAATAACTGATTATCCCTTCATTCTTTTTCAGGCGGTAGATGTGAGCAGCGCATCTGGAACTCCCACTTAAGCTCACGCAGTGACTCTTGTGACGAAGCTTATAATGTTCTGTGTGGTACAACGAAAATTCCGGTGTACAAAGAGAGCTGTATAAATCCGAACGTAATTTGTGTCGGTCCGGTGAGCTCTTGTTAGCAAAGAGCACAGAAGAAGAATAAATGTCCCTTTGTATTGATGGAATTGCTTACCCCGCAACATGCGCCGAAACACTTCCAGCAGCATACCTGCGCAACTTATTTTCCACCCCTAAAGCTATTTTAATCCCCAGAACTTCTAGCACCTTTCACGTAGTAATGCTCGTCACAACATCATCTACCAAGCAGTAACAGCAACTATTAAACAAGAAGGTAGTAAAGTTACTAGCATCGTGCAGTTACTACCCATAGGCAAAATGAGTAACCAAATATAGTAACTTTATTACCATAGCAGCCTCTTATCGGGATAAGGTACTTCCGTTCGAATGTGTGGTTATATTGCATATAGGGTCGATTGTATACCGATGAAAAAAACTGAAAAAAAAATGAAGCGTCCTGGAACCACTGACTGATACCACCTAATTAAGTCGTGTTGCACTAAACAATGGTAGCTTACTACTACATGTGGTTAACGCTGTGAATAGCGTTAACCACATGCACATAGAAATGATGCACATAGAAATGCTTAGGTGTTGGTAAAAACGTCTTGGAACCCGATACGACAGCACACACTCACGCGACATATAATCAGCAATTAACGCTATTTTTGGCGACACTTAGGAGGCACGGGTTGTACCTGTGCGCAGACATGGATTCAGGTAAGCAATCGGGATTTTAGTCCCTCTTCTGATATTTTACCTTTTCCGGTGTACGCATGCCTCGATGTATTACGATACTATATTCCAACATATTCATAAAAAATATACTTTTTCCACATTCTGCCTAACCTTATTACATTTACAGCATAATGTACTATTGCCACTGGAGGTAGTAGCATTACCTAAACCAACATGGAGTGAAGTAGTAACGTTTACTACTCCGACACAGGTAGTAGTACCGACAGCATTTACGACCTATCGCATACATTTCAGTCAGTAAGCGTGAAAAATTTTAGAAAGCTGCGAGAAATGTAGTAACCCCTCGCGTTGCTGTCTTTTTTACTAAATTTCAGAGTTCACAGAACTAAATACCCGTCAATAATAAGGCGAATTCCTACAGTGTTATCAGTATTATTGAAAGTCACGACAGGTGCAATTATGCACGCCTGGGAAGGTTGTTTCTGCGGTCCTTGAGGCCACGGAAACAACACTCCCAGGATTAATTCTCCATCTGTTGCGGCGTGTTGCATGCATAAACTCTCAGACGCTGACACAATGAACTATCCGAACACTACCGGAATCGTGGACGGTTCTCGAACAAACCTGGGAAGTTCTTCACGCTAAACGAACCTGTTTCAAAAAAAGTAAAGCGTCTAGTGGGTGAAGTGTGCAAACCACGACAGCTTTCGCTGTGTTCATTTGCTCGTTGAGCGCCGATGGATTGAAGGAATGGGTGCACAAGAATTTTATGCTGAAAACTTTATTGCGCCTGCGACAATGAAATACGTAGGGAGCGGAGCAGAACGCGAATGAATGCAGTCGCTTTCTCCTCACACACACACAAATATTGGGGCAGCTACACACTAGGTGTATGAAGACTGAAGAAGCAGATTGACTCGCTTTCACTTCTCGTTCCCTCTCTTTATGATCTGCATACTTTATGTGCCCGTAGGTGCCCTCCTGTTCCCCTTCACACCTTTCATCCTCACTCCCATTTCTCGTCCCCGACTCTTGCTATACCGTAGTACACATATACATGCTATATTTCCTTTGCGGCAGCGAGGAAACGATTGCTCACGTCCTCTGCGGTTGCCCTTGTTACTGCTCCCAGCGACAGTCCCTCACCGCAGAATTAGCACGCCTTGATAATCAACCGCTTTCCGAGAAAACAGTGTTGGAATGCCGGAAGGAGAGAGTCTCGCACCAGAAAGCCACGAAGGGTGTGCCCAAGATTTTGCTAGCAACGGGCCTCTTTGACCGTGTCTGACGGCTTTGTTCGTGTTTGGCGACACGGCTTTGTTGGTGGCTGCTTTGTTCGTGTTCATCTGTGCGCGCGATTCGATCTCTCTTTCTCCCTTTCTGTCTCCCCCTCACGCCTTCCCCATGCAGTGTAGCAAACTGGATATTTTTCCTTCCGGTGAACCTCCCTGCCTTCTGCCCATCATCTCTCTCCTCTCCACACGCCATCTTTAACCCTCTTTCCCTCCTCACCGAAATCTCTTTCCCGCCCCGTTACTGTCCTATACAACGAATGCTATGATTTGTTTCTCTCTCTATCTCTTCCGTTCTTTTGCTTCGTTGTCCCTCTTCCTCTTTCTGTGAGTTAATTATCGCTGTCTGTTTCTATCCGTTCCTCCGTTTCTGTCGTTCCCTTTGCCATAAAAACGCCATGATAAGATCGCCATAGAGTTATCCGTGATTGATATCCCGGGTTTTACGCCCGAAACTACGGTATGATTATGAGAGACGCCGTAGTGCATCGCTCCGGATATTTCGACCATCTCGGCTTCTCTAACGGACATTGAGATCACACAGTGCACGAGGCTGAACATTCCTCTTGCATCCAAATTACGCCGCCACTGCCGGGATTCGATACTGCGACCTCACCGATGAGCAGTCGAGTTCCATAGACCCTAGGCCTCCATGGCGGGGCTCCGCTAATCCGCGTTCTCCTGGTGTGCGTAAACAGCCGAATGGTATGACGCGAGCCTTCGGACCGTGGATACGCGGGTTGGAACCCCTTCTCTTCGGAAAATTGTATTTCAATTATTTTTTCTTGTCCTCCTCGTCTCTACTTCGCTACTCATGCTCCTAATTTCTTCCCTCCAATGCGCTGCTAGGCGAAGCGAGAGATAGCGTAAAAGGCCGTTCATGGTGGTGGCAGCTTGCTGTCAGTACGAGTCGGACAGTCAATGCGAATCGGACTAACAAAATGCTTGAACTTAAAACCTCGCTGTAAAAGGCGTGGCCGGTTGCTCGGGTAGCCACGACTCCACAGTAGCCTAACCGTCAGGAGTGTGATACTCGCATGCCCTAACAGACTTTTAAGGGTGAGTGGTTAACCTCCCTGCCTTTCCCTCTCTACTATTTCCTTCCTTCCTTCCTAAGGGTGAGTGCATTGGAACACAATTAGCGACCCTGCTCTTTGAAGTCTTCCAAGGAGTGACCGCTCATGGGGCGTTCCTTAGGAGAACCAAGGAGGATAAACCTCCTTGAGGAGAACCTGCTAGCCACAAGCGCCTTTCATGGAAGCATAATCTCTATACCTTGTAGAGATATGAAATTGATGGTTCTCATTCGCATTTGCTCATCGTTTGAACACCTTCTCGAGAGTTTCACGGAAACTCTAGTCAAACTAAAGTCCACTCAAGTATCTGTCTAGACCAGAGGTCTCTGAAGGAACGGACGACTAAAGAAGAATGAACACAGGTTTATTTCGTTAGTCGTTTAAGTAAGGAACTCAAGTGCGACTTCATGTCACTGACATTCGCACATGCGCGCTTGGAGTTTGATGGTATCACATCAATTCCTCTCCCTTAAGGGAATATCTAGGAACGGTGTGGTGCCTTAGGACGCCGCGCTGATCTGCGAAGTGTATTGGCCTGGGGTTCATTGTTTTCAGTACCCGTGTCATGCTCGTCCGGGGCTCCTGCGGTAGCCGGTGCTGTCTCGTACTCTTCGATCTGCGAAGTAGTGGGGCTGGTACTAGGAAAGCCTGCCCGAGGGTCTGCGTTTACGTTGGTCGATGCCGACACAGTTCTTCGCCGTCCGACGGTGTTGGTGGCTGCCCCTCAGAGCGATGTCTTAGTTGATCTTGATGACGCTCACATAGGTCCCCGTCCTCCGTCTTGAACGTGCTTAGGCGGGCGCCCCTGGTATTGGTGGTATTGCCTTATCGGGACTGAAGGTGGTATTGCCTTATCAGGACTGAAAAGGCGCATCAGCGGTGTATAATCCGTAACCAATGTAAATTTGTTTCCCGGCAAATACTCGCGGAACTTCGTCACGCGGAACACCACCGCTAAGGCTTCGCACTCAATAATTTTCCTTGGCTGAAGAGAGGGTGCGAGATCGAAACCCGATTGGTTGGTTTACGCCGCCCACTCTGTGATATAACACTGCCCCTGTGCCACACAAGGTTGCGCCTGTTTCCAAGTGAGTGCTTTGCTTGGGTCACAGTGAGTCGAAACCTGCACGTTTTTTATCAACCGCTTTACTGCCTCGAATGCATCCTCTTGCTTAGCTTTCCACTGCCAAGGCGTGTTCTTTTTTAGCAGATCGTACAGCGGCGCAAGCAGGGTAGCCAAGTTGCCCAAAAAATGCGTTGTAACACGTAACCAGGCCTAGTAGTGCGCGCAGTTCCGCGACACACGCAGGTCGAGGCATCTGTAAGAGCACGTCGATGTTGAGATGAGTCAACGAGTGATTTCGTTGTCGAGTTACGAAAGATGGCTCAACGGTGCAATTTCGGCCAGGCGCTTGATAGAATGCTGCGCTACAGGCTTGTATGCGGGCTGCGGGATGCTGGAGTTCGTCGTAATCTGCTGTCACGGTCCACGTTATCGCTGCAGGAAGCGGAGGAAGCGGCGCTAGCTGCTCAGATGACGGCACGCAATGCACAAAAGTTGGCAGATGAACCAATGAGCGACGGCGTCATCGCACTGCGTAAGAAGCAAAAGTGACAGAAATTTGCCAAGAGGCCACAGCCAGGGCGGATGACGCAGTCCAGCGACAACAACCAGACCGGCTGCCTTTGCAGCGGAAACGACTCCCACAAGACCGCCAAATGTAGGTTCCGCTGCGCTGAGTGTTTTTCTTGTCGAAGGGGGCACCTGGCTTCTATGTGCCCATCCAACCCACGCCAACAAAACGAAGCTCACTGTGAGGAACCATCCTCGGACAGCGAGGACTGCGGACACTTCCTGCTACACCTCCGGCAGTAATCGACAGGACTGCTCGGGCCATTATGGCGAACGTTACAGTGGAAAGGCGCACCCGTGAAGGTTCAAGTAGACACGGGATCACCAGTGTCAATAGTGACGTGGCCAACGTATGCCCAGCACCGTCGCCGTTGGCCCGAGCTTGACAAGTCGTGGTTCCAGTTGCCTTGCTTCCCCGAAAGCTGCCAGTGAAGGGACAGCTGTAAGTTCCGGTCACCTACGCTGGGAAAAGCGTCAACGCGACGCTAGTGGTCCTCGGATGTTCATGCCCAAACCTGTGTGGGCGGGACATAATTCAAGCATTCCAGCTGACCGGAAGCCCAGCGCTCAACGTGGACGTTCACGAGGGTAAGCTACCAAATACTGACGCAATTTCCATTGCTGCTGCACTGGAGGAAGAATATGCCGATCTGTTTTCGCCAGGACTAGGATTGATCAAGGGTTACCCGGTTAATTTACAATTGCGCGTGCGAACCGTACCGCGATTCGGTGAGGCCCGTTCTGCACCATACGCACTACGAGAGCCTGTAAGTGAAGAAATCGCAAGGTTGGTTGACACGCATTTTGCCACAGGTCGCCAGCGCTGAGTGGACGGCGCCTCTCGTTCCCGTCGTCAAGAAAGACGGATCTATGCGCTTGTGTGGCGATTTCCGAACGACCGTGAGCACAGCATGCCACATCGAGCAATATCCTCTGCCAAAGATAAGGGATATATGTGCGAAGCTCAGGGGAGGGGAAGTATTCAGTACAATAGACTTGAAGGATGCGTACAACCAGCTACCAATAGATGACGGGACAAAGAAGCTGTTGGTGGTAAACACTCGAAAAGGGCTGCATTGCTTTAACCGCATACCGTTTGCGGTTGCGTCAGCACCGGCGATTTTTCAGAAGGGAATGGAAGCGATACTGCAAGGTTTGTGAGGTGTACGAGTGTACTTGGGTGATGTGGTGGTCGCAGAAAAAAAAGGAAATTGTGACACACTGCGCAAGGTGTTTCAGCGGTTACGAGAAGCCGGTATTAGGCTTCATCCGCGCAAATGCAGATTTCGTCAGCAGGAGGTGGAATTCCTTGGTCACCGAATTAGTGCCCAAGGTCTGAAGCCAAAGACTGACATTCGCACATGCCCTCTTAACGTTTGTCTCGAACACGCGGCCCGCAGCAATCCTTCCTAGCATCCCCGCCCGTGCAGGACACTCTTCGCACTATCAAAGTTGGCCTCCAGGTTATAAACATTCTGTAGATCGGTATGGACTCGTTTTTCGAATCCAAAAACAAAAAAATTACACCATCTCCCCGAAAGGGACCATGGGGTGATGCGGAGCATCGCTGGGAGTTTCAACGGTGCTTACAGGTTTGCAGTGTTGTTGCTTCCATCACACAACACCAACTTCTTTCATCGGAGAAGGAGGAGATACTACTGAAGCGAAGCGCGCGCGCGCTCTCTACCCGCTTTATTTATTGCAGCAGCTGTTGGAGAGAGGGAAGGGAGAGGAGAGTCGCGCATGCGTAGTGTGAGTGCAGGACGCCGGTTGACGCGTGACATACTCGCCAGCAAGAGATGCTCCGCATCTAAAATAATTCAGAAATGTCTCAAATGAGAAAGCCCAGCCTTCAGTAGACATTAGCTCAGATTTCATTAACCCCCTCCCCATTTCGCTGCCCTCTACTGCAAATCTCTTCGTTGTCGTGGACACTGAAGACAGTAGTTTTCCGACTGCGGCCCCCTAGTTGGTTGAGAATCAGGATAAAGCACCTACTGCATTTCTTCGTCGAGGATCTTACGAGCCAAAACGATGATGTGCACTTGAGGCACGCAGTAGCTGATGATTCCTGATTAATTTCGAGCGCCTAGGTTTATTTAACCTCACCTATATATTAGTACACATGCGTTTTTTATCTTTATCGTTCATCCAAATGCGGCCTCCGTGGCCGTGATTCGCACCCGCGGCATCGAGCTTTACAGCTTTAATGCGACACGAGTTCCGTTAATGCTTCTCCATAGAACATCTTGCGCTTGAGGTAGAAGTTGAAAGCTCGCCTGGTTATTTTATACAGATACGAGCTGTCATTAAAAGTTGTCAGAGGGGGTCATTGCAAGAGCAAACACTACTGAGATAATTGTTTACCCGTAGGCGCACATGCATTCTTTTCATCCATGGTTCACGTCAACTGAAACACCCCGTGTATTTTCTATTTTCTCCTGTTACTGATATTTTGTTTTCTCAATTTCTTTCCCTGCAGAGACAATTACGAAGGCGCTCATTTTGCATGTTGGCGTAATTTTCTGTTCTTTAATAAAAAGGTTTTCTTAATATTTGTAATACTTATGGAATATGAAGTGCAATCGAAGAAAAAGAAAATCAGAGAAAATGCACAGATTTCAAGTTGGGGCACTAACGATAAAATGTTACGTTCTGCATATCTTAAATGAAATATGCAGGGAATGGTGTATATATTACAGCGGTTTCTTCGGAAAAGCATAGAAAGAGCTTCATGAATTGGTGATGATTCATTAAGCAAAAAGATAGCTGCAGTGAAATTTTTTTTGTCTGCAATATTGTGTAACGGATAAAAAAAATCCACGCATATCCACGGAGTGAATGATGATGAGTGGGTGAAGCTCCGGATGTTCATCGGTAAAAACCGTGAATCTTCCATGAATCTTGCCCAGTACATCATCAAAGACGTGACAAACACCGTGTGTCGCCATCTAGCGCTCTCCTATCACACTAGAGCACGGAGCGAGCGCCTCCGCGCCATCTATTGATCAATTCACGTACTAGCTAAGCAGCACCGCAGCGCTCGGACGGACGGACAGACGGACAGACAGACAGACAGAGAGACCGACAGACGGACGGACGGACGGACGGACGGACTCGCATGCTATGCGTTCCCATACATCTGAATGAAGCGAGCACCGCGGCGCCGTCACGCCAACTAGTGAGCACTTGATAAAACTAGGGCTGGCTGCATACATACTACTACTACAGAGGAGGGAACGACCCACACCCTAAGGGGCTTCGCCCCTATATAAGACGAATTAGAATGAGCGTTGGTCCGAACAAGCCTACGTTTCGCGCTATGAACAATATCTTCTCATGCAGATAGGACCCGTGAGCTTATATTTAGGCGTACTTTAAGGAAATCAGGGTAGTATCTGTTACTCCGGAGAGCTCCATTAGAGGGCCTGCTTGATAATAATAGCTCGTTTCGTCTCATAAACCCCTATCAGCTGTTGCGTATATATCCCATTGCGCCCGACGGAGACGTGTACAGTCAACAGAAAAAGTGTGTGGGATCCGAAACTTTGTAGAAACCGGTATTACCGCTTAGCCTCGAAAGAAAGCATTGAAATAAAAGTGTCAGTGGGTGGATGTTTCTGCGACGTACACGCTGTAACATTTAATTCGCGACTGTTCTGTGAGGCTAAGCGGTGATATAGGTTTTTACGAACTCTGGGATCCCGCCAACTTTTGCCATTGACTGCACGGCAGACACAATGTAAGCTCGAGCAAGTAGAGTCGCTGTGCTAAAAACCACTAAAAAAGACGCTAACGGCGCTGCACACGAAACAGCACGAAATTTACTGCTTTATCGAATAAACTAGGCACACATTTGTAAGGAAAATATTGCAGCGAATGCAAGTTGCAACCAAGTATAAATAAGATATAGGGAAATAGGGAAAGATGAGATATAGGGAAAGAAACTTTTAAGTGTAGAAGCGGATCTTCGCCATCATTCAATGCAAGCTAGCCACAGGGACGGAAAATACGGCTGCATACCTTCCTTATATGACCTTGTATTACCTGGCTGTCACACAAGCTAAATAAAAAACAGAGAACCAAAGTGAACGCAGATGTGATATCCTCAGCACTTCCTATATAGAGCGTAGAGAAGACTTGCAACGGACACTTAGATATCTGCAGCAAAGAATGCAGATGTCTGAACTTTCAGGAATGTGTCACTTCGTTGAAATGGGAACCAATTGAAAAGACGAATTTTTTTAAGCCTACGATATAAAATTCCATAACGAAACGTGGACCAAGTTTTCCTCTGTGACGTTAATGGATGAGTGATGTTAGTCGGTGACGTTAACGGCCCGGCGACGCACGGCATACCTCTGGCGCTGGCATTTTGCTATACCGTCTAATGAAACGCCTCCGGAATTATGTAGTGCTAGCGTCCCCCAAGCAATAGCAAAAATATGGGGGTGCCCGCACCACCCGACGGTATCGCGGTGTTATAGCCAATTAGTAAAATGAATGAGAATGGGAAGTATCCCAATGAAGAGTATTTTTTAAACAAACCAATTGTCTAAAAAAAAAAGAAGATTGTGAGATAGGAATAAAACAGTGTCCACATGAGGGTACCAAGTGAAGCTTGTGCCAACATGTGTCATACCGGGTGTTCAAAGTTAAGCTTTATGATTTTTTTTTAAATTAGGCGCTCGAAGGCACGTGAGAACCACTTGTGCAAATAAGTTGAGCGGCCAGGGGGACAGAAAGTTAGATGATAATTATTGCTGTCAGCAGCACAATTAACTAAAATTTAATAATTAGCTTTTTACTGGCTGCGGTAAGTTGGCATGTTTATATTGGAAAAATGTAGGCAGTGGTGTTTGTACACAGTTTCAGTTGGAAGATTTTTTCTAGCACGCGTGTGCTCCGAGATATCCGGCTCCAAAGTTTGCTTGTCTTTCGCATGATTACGCATGCAAGAGGGTGAGGGTCCGCGCAAAGCTCCTCCCTAAAGTGACGCATCTGTTGTGTGCGCTGTTTAGTGTGTGAAGAGGGTGGAAGCGTAGGCATAGGTGATAACAGTTACCCTTGTCCTCTCGGCCGGCGAAATCAAAATATGACAGCGCACTCTCATCCAGATTCTCTGCTCGCACCATTATCTCGGCATGGTATCTGCCACTATCGTTAGAGGCTCTGCAGTTGCGTGTTACGACACTGGTTGCAAGGGTTCTTCGATTTTTGATAGTGGTTCACGTTTGCGCATAATGCGCCACATTTACAGAAAGAATTATTCCTAGTAGTTATGTTGAAGCGGAATAGGCAATATGGATAGTGTCCGTGGCCGGTTACTATTTGTATTATATACTTTTTGGTGAAAAGCTGTTTGGAATTGTGAATACACTGGGGAGCCAATTGTAGAAAGATCTTTCTTGACCACCTCCTTGCCCGTAAGTTGGCCAGAGAATTTTAATTGCATTGTGTAGTTTTCTGTTGATTGATTTTATTGAAATTTCGGACGTTCTTGTCGTACCGTGCACGGCAGCGGATGAGGCAGCCACTTCATTTCTAATATGTATTTTACTATGACCAGAAACGTGGAATAAGTGTATTTGGTAATTGGAGTTTTGGACCTGTTGGAGTGTTTGCTTGCTATAAACAATTCGGCTGTCTATGTCTCTTAATGAGTTAGGTGATGATAGTAATAATAAGTAATCGCTATAAATGTGTATTGGTTTCTGGCTTCGTATGTGTGGTAGGTATGCCAATGCTTCAGTTATTGCAATGACCTCAGTTGTGTAGGCGCCGTGGTTGTTTACAATTTAAAGATTTTTCATTTGTGTGTTTGAGGGGAAGTGAGACTTACAAAAGCGGAACCTGATGCACTTGATGTAAATGTCCCATATGTATAAACATGGTCTGCGTTGCGTGTTGTATGTTTGGAGGCTGTAATGGGAGTTAGCTTGTGAAATAGAAATATATATTTCTCCCTGTGGCGATGTATCCAAATGTTGTGCAGATATTGTATTAGGTTTGGGTGATATTTTGTTGTGTGGTAAATGGGTAATTGTTTTTCTTAAATAAGGAATATTTAGCGTTTAGTCTGTCTAATTCCACAGTTAATGGTGGACAGTTAACAAGTATCTGTACTGATGAAATACGAGTAGTATGAAATGCAGCTGTAAGTGTTATTAGGAGGGACCGTTGAAGTGAAGTAACTCTGGCTTCGAGGTAAGATGATGGATGTGAGGGCCACCAACACGGGGATGCATATGTAAGGGCTGGGAGGATGACCTGTCCGTATAAGCGATGTTTCACAGAAGGGGTCGAAGAGTGGTGGAGCCAAAAGTCTGGTTGTGGAAGTTTCTGCTTTGTTTTTAAGGTACGCGGCGTGAGAATGAAAGTTTAAAGAGTTGTCGACGAATATGTCGAGTATTTTAATTTCAGATTTCATTTTTCAAATTTTTCCATCCATTCCAATGCTTGGCTGTCGTTTCGAAGTTCCCTCGTGACCACTGGTCAACAATACGCAGGATGATTTTGCGGTGCTGATTGTTAGCTTATGGCGGGTGGACGTATTGTTTCGACGATGTTTTCCGATAGTTTTTGGAGTTTTATACGTGATGTTTTGTGGACTAATATCACTGTGTCGCCGGCGTAAGCTTGTACGTGTTTGTTTTGGGGCAGTGGGATGTTGAGCAGGTCATGCATGATTATATTACATAATAATGGACTGATATGTGCTCCTTGAAGGCTTCTGATTGCTGGCGCTACTGTGGCTGTTCCTGAGTGGGTTTGATATATTATCCGATGCTGCAAAAAGTACTGTAGAAGTTGTAATAAGTTACGGGGGAAAGTGCGTTTTTTCTTTGAGAACAACTATTATGGCATCGTGCCAGAAACTGTGAAATGCACCTTTGAAGTGTAATGATAGGTGTTTCGGTTGATTTTAAAGCGGTAAGTTTGTCGCGAAGGTTTACTAGACCCATCGTTGAACTTTTACAGTTTGTAAAGCCATGTTGATTTGGGTGGATCAGCTTATTCTTGTGTTGAGAGTAATGAACACCGGCGTTTAGAAGGCGTTCGAGTATTTTCCCAAAAAGCGAACTATTGCTATAGGACGGTAGGATGATCGGAAATTCTGTGAACGACCGTGTTTTAAGATGAATCTAATTTTACCTGTTTTCCAGATTTGAGGAAAGTAACTTAATGGTAATGATGAATTAAATAGAGTGAGGAAAAACGCGGGGTGGTACTGAAATAATTGTTGAATGTCCATGTATGTGATATTGCCCGGCCCAGATGCTGCTTGGGTGTTGCCTAAAGTAAGAACGTCTCTAATTTCATTGTGAGGGAAAGGGCTGTTATCAGCCGAGTTTGAAAAGGGGCTTGTTGATATCAATCTTAAGCGACGGTGGTGATCTGTATCCTCGGTAATGATGTCTTTGGAAATTGATGTATGGAGTTTGCAGAAGTGAGTGTTGAGCTTGTTAATGTACCATCCTCCTTTTGAAGAGGAGGAAGAAATGAGTGTGGATGATTTTTCTCGAATGCGAATTTAAGCGGTTGTCCGAATAGATTTCGTTTGGTTTGTTGGTGACATCCCAGGCAGCACGCCGACACAGGACTGATGTAGGCATGAAGTCGGCCAATGTCGGCAGCGGTATCGGGCCTAAGGCGGCAAATCACGCTCGCGCTACTTTCACTTACATCTGCCCAATGATGGCCCGCCAGAATGGCTCTACTGTGGCGAAGCCACCATTGGCCGAACTTGACCAGCCAGCGTGGGCGAAATTTGGCCAGACAGAGTTGGCGAAATTTGGCCAGCCAGCATGGGTCGGATTTGGCCAGCCAGAATGGGTCAAATTTGGCCAGCCAGAATGGGTCAAATTTGGCCAGCCAGAATGGGTCGGATTTGGCTAGGTAGCATTGGCCGATGTTGGCTTTTTTGGCGTGCTGTCGGCCCCGCCGACATCGGGAAACCCCTTGCACGACCGTTCACAGCCATTGTGGTGTTTCTAGTGTTTGCGCCATGTTTATCGCGCCATTTGGATTGCAAAAATTTTTATTTTTGTGTTTTCACATTTTCGAAGGGCTATGAAGGCATTTTCAAAGGCACTATAAAATGTACCAACAGTAGTTTGTGTAAATGTGCCTCTCATGCGTACGTGAAAGCTATATTAACTCAGTAATAAGTGGGGCTAAGTGGATCCTCTGTACTTTCTATTAATGCGTTCAAAACTACACAAATAACACAACAAGAGAGGTTTAGAGAGAAAAGCACTATTTCATTTATTTTCTGGACTCTGCATTGATAGTATGCTATTCTCGTGTTGGACCGTCATAGTGGAAAAGCTTCGGCGAGGGGGTAACCTGGGAGAAAAGGCGTGAAAAGTTAGCACAGCTTTGGAGCACATCAGCACAATACTAGCAGTGTAAGCGACTTATGTGCGACTAATGAACGAACGCAGCAATTCAAGAAATGTCAGAAACATCTCATAATCGGGCACTACATTGGAAAATAAAAAAAGAATGTTGTCTTTTTAACTATATCATGAACCTATGTTCAATATTCAACTCCCAGATTTTGGCTTCGTGTAGCTTTAGACAACCAAGGAAAAAAAAACATGAGTAAAAGTTCTGTTGCAAAGAAATTTTAAAAGCGGCATATTAGTTGAAATAAGTGCATTTTGCATTATAATATATTTAATATCTTTGGCATACATCGGAAAGGAAAACATGTAGACGTGAGTTAAGGCGACACAAACCAAGGATGGGGTCCTTAGGCAAAAATGTCCTTAAAGGAGCACTGACACGAATTTTTGACATTCTCGTATTATTGCTGTAAATAAAAGCACTGGCGTGGGGAACCCCAAAACCAGTATCATGGTGCCTCGCAAGGCAATGAATATATTTTTTATACGGATTTCTTAAAAGCCAACTTTCGGTTTCGATTTCGAGGGGGCGGTTTCCTGGTGACATGTCAACATAGTCGGACGTACGTCTGGGCATATAGGGAGAGCAATTCGCGATAGCGTCGCTGCAACTCTGTCGTCTGTCGTCAGTGGCACGTGGGGCACGCAAACAACGACAATTTCACGGGCGTCCAGTGACTCCGACAGCAAATTCGGCGATTTTTAATAGACTGTGCTCATACGTCATCGTAGTGTCCATTGCGCTAGGGAAGGTTGTGACGTCACCGCACACGCTCCACGAAGCATCTGCCCGTTTCGGTTTCAGTTTGAAGACGACTTTCAGTTGCTTATTTAAAATTATTGTTGCGTTTCTGAGCAAACTGAACTACCTTGGCGGTTACAGGACTATCAGTACCATTGGAAAACATTAATACCAGAACGTTGTGAAAGAACCGCTGGAGATGCCCTTTAACTGAGTAGAGTTTCTCCTTTTCAGCACTTTTCCTAATTAAAACTGTGCGGTTTAGCAAAAAACATCACAGCATATCCACGGGGTGAATGATGATGAGTGGGCGAAGCTCCGGAGGGAATCATCGGTAAACCGTGAATCTTCCGTGTAATTCGCCCAGTCGATCATCATGTAAAGACGACTTACGCAGCCCCTTACACAGGCCGGAACGCGCACCGCGTTTGCCGACGCCATCACATGACTGCTGAGAGAGTATAAGGCGGAGAGGCCACAGCGTCTTACACCAGCTTCTTACACGGGCCGTAACGCGCTAGCACAAACGCGTTAGAAACGCGCAGTCTTTAGTTAATGTTGGGTATTTAGTGTCATCGTGGTGCATGTATCTACGTGCGCTTCGTGGCGTAGTGGCTAGCGCCGCGCGTTCGGAAGCGAGGGGCCCCTCATTCGATTCCGCGCTTCGGACACAACTTTCGGAGATTTTTTAAGATGCACACATCTCTATGGGACAGCGCCATCTAGGAAACTAGACAAGAAATGGAGATGACGACACAGAATACGTACAGCGCCATCTAGTGTATCGTCACCCAACTGCAGTTTGCATGCATCTCTATGGGACAGCGCCGTATATCGTATGCTAAGAGAGGCGCTACTGGCTACGCAGGATGCATCGACAACTGAGAACCGCCCAGGTGATGCCATAAGGAGCTTCGGCCCTAAAAGACCATGGGAACTTCTTGATGTTATGTCTTGCAGAAGGAGACACAGGGTTGTTTTTAATGGTTCGTATAATTCAGCCAAAATGCCATCAGGACCACGTGTTTTCGGTAAGGCTAGTTGACCGTAGGCCTGCTCAATGTCCTTTATTTAGATTGGAGTACTGATAGCTGTATAATCGTTGTCTGCAAAGGGTTTCAAAAGAGAGACGATACTACTTTTGAGCTCTACATCGTGGCTGTCATGTAGGTAAGTGAACAAACCTGCATAGCATTTTTGAAACTGGTTAATAATGTCTGTTATATCTGTCAGAAGAGTATCATTAGAGTACATATCCGCAGCCAGCTTAGACACTACCTGTCGTCGTTCGTCAACTAAAGATAGACGCGTTGACTGCTCAAAGTTCAGAGTACTCTTCCGTGATCAAGTACGTGCGCCTGTGCAGGGAACAGCGTCACGGTTTTGAAGTTCACATTCAATGTCTGCGATGTCATTGACGCACGAGCCTGGCATTTCGCATTGTCTCATAAAGGCTATAGCTTAAGGGTGCCTTTTTCTCATTTTCCCAATAGTATATTCAAGAGATACGATCTGTATGATTGTAGCTCGAACGTGTTGTTTAAGAGGCTCTCAAGCAGCGAATGTATGAAAAAGACATAGGGAAGCACTTCAACTGGCGTTATGACACCATTATCTCATTCCCCATCGCGTAGAAGCTCCGAGTTCATCTCGCAAGGTTCCTACAGTGGTTGAAAGCGAGTTTGGCGGTTCAAAGCAATTTCAAAACAGCCATACAGTTATTTGAGGAAGGAACTGGTTCAGTGCTTTAGGAAAGTCAACAGGACAGGAGTGAAGAAATGTGTATTCGATCAAGTCGAGCAGAAAAGCACCGCCGGAGTCGTGTATAAGTGGTTCCCTGATCCAATTCCCCAACGTGAACTTGACCTGCAAAGCTGGGCCACTCCGGTCTCGTTGAATTTTAGATGTGATGCGTTCATTAGGCTCACAGACGCAGTTCAAATCTCGCATTAGTCCTGTGAGTTAGGCTGGACATTGCTTGAAAAATTGTATTTGCTGCGAAACCTCAGTTAATTAATACAGGTTGATAACTCTCCATGGCACTCCGTTCAAAGCAAAATCGCAACATACTTATTTGTCACGGTTGTGCCACACGATAAATAATTGCTCAACAGGGTAGACTTTTCAGAAACACCCAGCAGCCCGCAGAAACCTTTTGCCTTTCGAACGAAAAGTTATCATCCTCATCATCATCAACGTGCCTACGGCCACTGCAGGGCGAATGGATCTTGCATAGATCTCCAAGTATCTCTGCACTCTTCTAACAGTACCCGATTCATTCCCGCAAACTTCCTGATCTTTCCCCACCTAACTTTCTGACGCCCCCTGCCACGCTTGCCTTCTCCATGCATCCACCATATTACCCTTCATGACCAACAGTTGTCTTCGCATAACATGGCCTGCTCATGTCCACTTCTTAAATTCTATTAATGTGCCCTTAATGTGCCCTCTCTGCGTGTTCGTTAGGTTGACCTCAATCTAAGGTGGCACAAATTCTCTCGGAGAGTAACTTGGCAAGACGACTGACAGTAAGCTAATCGGCCTGCAATTTTTCAAAAAGAAAAAGCGTTATATATAGACAAAAAAGGCCATAGGCCCCTCTCAGTCTGATCGTCACCATCAATCTTCATTTCCTGTGTGGCGACAAAAGAGACCCTTTCTTGTGAGGAGCCTGTGAGGCTACTCTCGTTTCCGTAAAAGCCAAAGGCCATGCGCATTGAGAGTCGCCAATGTAAGTTGCTGGGAGTGCGCCGTGGTGATACCTTCCTTTGTGCTAATATTTCTCGTGATATTTCGTGGATGATGACCGCTAGCCGTCTCTTGAACATTCACCGGGCCTTCTAGATCGTGATGACTGTCAATTTCCTTTGTGTTTGGAGACCTGTCGACGACCCGTCTTCTCATTCACTCTCGGGTTGTCGCTCGCCTTGCTTGAATGGGTCCTGTATGTCGCCCGCCGCTCAGGTATTGTAGCTGCTACAGTGCAAGGCATCTCGTGTTCTGACGTCAGCAGTTTTGGCTGAGGTGCTTGTGCGGGTTCCTTGAATGTTCTCGTGCTGACGCGTGAATTGCTACAGGTTCGCGTCTAAGGGGACAATCTTTTATCTCCTGCATCAGCTGTTGTAAACGCAGTGCCGCCTGTTGCATCGATAACTTCCGTTGAATCCACAGCAAGAAACTGTAATGCTACACGAAGTGAGGCTCCCAGCTTCAGGAGCAATATTAATTGTAGCAAACATGCACTTGCCAAGTGAGCGCCTCCCGTGGGCAGCGCGTGCTGGTACGAAGGGCTTTATAGGTTGTGTGTCACAAAGCTACACATACAAAGCTAGGGGAGGCCGCTAAATGAACAAACAGAAGATGAGCGCGAACTATCAAGTGAAGTACGCACGAAACGAACGCACAGATACACCGAACGAGCGCGAGTAAGCTGTCGCAATGGATGCTCTCAGTTTGAACAGCGCTCCTGTTGCAAAGGCGGCCACCCATTGCGCTCCTCGCGCCATCTCGCTGGTAATGAAGAAACGCTTATAAGGGCCTGCCGTCTCTGAGTCTTACCAGCGGTAAAGGGTGCGTATATAAGGCTCGCCGGTGGCTCCCTGAAGGATCTGCTCTTTGTGGCGTAGTGGTTAGCGCCAAGCACTGCGGAGCGAGAGGTTCCTGGTTCGATTTCGCGCTTCGGAAGCGTTTATCCGAATTATTTTTCTTTACGATTTTATACATATACATACTTATATATATATATATATATATATATATATATATACAGTTCATGACGGCGGCGACGGGGACGGCAAAAACCAGGCGAGACTGTCCATATAATTGCTATCGCAATAAAACGGAGTCCACAGCCTGCTTACCGGTAGGAAGTCTAGGAAACACAACACGGTAGTCATTGCTGTTGGCTAGAGCCTGAGCACCACCATGGCCCAGAGCCGATGAACTGTTTGTGGGGAAGAACATGAAAAACATGACCCTTGGTAAGAAACGGGCTTTATACGTTCACTACGCCGTTTAAGATTTGCGTCTAACTCATGTGCGGCTTAAGTGAAAGTGTTAAGCAAACAAAATGAGTGTTAAATTAGCATCGCCTCCTTTCCACTGCCCTCTTGCTTCGCAGCGATGGAGCCGCCACATAGGAACATGGACAAAATCGGATTGTGTGGAAATGCGCGCCGGCAATTAGCGCTTGTTAGCGCTTCGGTAATCTCGTCACGTCGGTGGCGTCAGACACCAGAGGAGCGACAGCGTCCTGCTGACATGTTGCGCTGGAAAAATAAAACGGGAGCCACTCCAAAATTCGTCTTGTGTTGCCAGTTGTGTTGCGATGCGCTCTGCTCCAGAAACGCAAGGACGGCCGCCGACAAGCAAATCATGCGCCTCTTTGCAGCGGACTGCTTGTCCACAAAACGATCCGCTGACGACCCGTTCGGCTTTGCTTGCAAGGTTTCAGCATTCGAGAACGCTCCCCGTTCGTGGCATGTGTGCGCCTGGTTCTGGCGCGTGTAATGCAGTGTCTCCAGAGGAACGCGGGCCGTTCGAAAGCTTTCGTTTGTATGCAACTGTCGAGAACTCTGTGCTGCTCTGAGCTTCCGCTGGTGCCTGCATGCAACGGGTTCACATGTGCCAAGTACCCAACCGCGAGATTGCCGCGTATGCATTCGACGGCTTCGCAGACAGGTTTCCCTTTTCTGTTACAACGATTCCTATGAAAGAGGGGTCAACCACATTTATCTTTCGGTAGTTTCCTTGCATGCAGTCTTGCCTATCCCGACGCTTTCGACGCTTCGTCGTCTCCCGTGCGACTTCCGGCCCCTCACCTATAATGATGTGTTCTCATGAATGCTGGAAATAACATTTCCTGAAGAGCGGTCGAAGCGTAACAGGCCAACAGGTGCTATGAATATGGACAGAATGACGAAATTACTGTCCGCTGACGGGCCTGAGTAACGTAACAGCTGAACATGCACAGACACGCATCGCTTTCATATAAAAAATTATCTCAGGCCCCTCTTTTTTCTGTGCGCCGTGCTCACTACATTTTAAAGAACGCGTAGTGATTGGCCACCCTTTCCAGAACATTGCTATATTTGTTTGCTAGATTTAAAGTCGAGGTGCAGTGTATACGGTCAGCTCTTAGGCGCGGATGCCACGAGCAGCTGACGTACGATATAATCGTGCTTCACCACCACCTCAAAACAAAACAAAAAAAAAAAAAATGGCCATGAGATGGACTTTCAGTGGGTGCCGTCACCGTGGAATCAGCGACGACGATTCCCCAGATGAAGCAGCTCGCACTTCACATCATGAAGCGAACATTGTTTCAATTCCACTCTCAAGGACAGATGCTGCAATGCAGCTTCGACACCTGGCACGCCGTCTCTCAATGGTTAAGTGGAACTCACAAAACATCAGACGCACGCGACTGTACCAGCTAAACCCTTCCCTGCACCTTCCCTGCGTTCAGGCGGGAAGTGTAGTAGTGCCGGCCATTTTGGCTGTTTGATCACGGGGTGCGCAGGAAGCTCCCTCATTGTTTGGGCAGATTTGGCTCACTTTGATAGAAACATGCCTCGCATTTGGCTCATTTTTGATTCGGAATAGCTCCTTTGAGTACCTGCTTCTATGTACATTGGGCCCATTTTGTTTTGAACAGTGTCGTAAATGGAAGCCAATTGCAAGTAGTTTTCGTTGCAGCCAAATTTAGTCAAGTTTTGGTTTCGGGATTTGGCTAATTTTGAAAAAAAAAACTCCTCATCTTTCCCATGCAATGGAGAGGCCTTCGTCCTGCAGTGGACCTAAATAGGCTGATGATGATGATGATGATGATGATGATGAAAGAAAAAAAAAACAGGCGTGGCTCAGTGGTAGAATGCTGGACTGCCAGGCAGATGGTGTGGGTTCGAATCCACGCAGAGGACGCGGCTTGATCCCTTCCCGGTCCTGGTTTTTTCTAAAATCTGCACGACAGCGGTACTTTCACAGCAGATCCAAGCAAAAGAGGACGCCACAAATGTTGCTAGCTTTGTGGACTTGCTGAACGCTAAACTTGCCAAGCTTTCAGAGCTCGCACTTCCGGACAGCAATTAACAAGGGCTCCAAGGTTTTCTTTTTGGACTTGTCACTTCAATCTCCTCCTGCAGTCAGGCACGTAGCCAGGAATTTTTTTCGGGGTGGGCCCAAAAGCATCATCATCATCCCTTATTCACTCTTAAAGGCTCTTTCAGGGTATTACATAAGGGGGCGGGGACAAAAGCATCAATAACAGCATAGTAATTATTATGCAAAGCTTAAAACACAGGCCCGGGAATATAGAAGGTGCTTAATTATTAGACGAGAAAGAGAACAGAGTGGAATTCAGCCCAAGAGGCGAGTTAATCCGAGATGGAAAGCAAGTTTTTGGCACTGCAGTAAAGCTAGTGCGTCTGCACGAAAAGGGATACTTTCTAACCAAGTAATCTGGACGAAGAAGGGCCATACAGAGTCAGTGACGGAAAAAGGAGCGACAAAAAGAAAAAAAAGCAATGCAAAGGAATCAGGTGCGCGCTTACAGATGTGCAGGAAATAAAAAAAAATATTTGTCGGACGCTGTCTCTACCAATTTCTCACACTTCGTCTCAACTACAGGCGTGCGAGAAGAAGGCGAGCCACTTTATGTCAGCAATTCCTAAAAGCAAAAACAGACATGTTCGCGAAAACAATTTTATTGAACCACAGGAAAACACGGATGCTTTCATGACTCAAAAGGTGCAGAACGCTAACATTCGTTTTAGGAAGTGGTTTTACAATATAGTAAAGGTCAATGCTAAAGCTGTCCAAAGACAGCGGTCAAGCTGTCGAAAGACAGCTTTTTTTTCGCCACTCCTCTGTCTGTTTGTGAAATGGACACAAATAAAGTTGATTGCTTGATTAATGAAAAAGAAAAGGACAATGCAGCTTGGCCGAAAGAGTGGTTCTCGTGCTGACGCGTGAATTGCTACAGGTTCGCGTCTAAGGGGACAATCTTTTATCTCCTGCATCAGCTGTTGTAAACGCAGTGCCGCCTGTTGCATCGATAACTTCCGTTGAATCCACAGCAAGAAACTGTAATGCTACACGAAGTGAGGCTCCCAGCTTCAGGAGCAATATTAATTGTAGCAAACATGCACTTGCCAAGTGAGCGCCTCCCGTGGGCAGCGCGTGCTGGTACGAAGGGCTTTATACGTTGTGTGTCACAAAGCTACACATACAAAGCTAGGGGAGGCCGCTAAATGAACAAACAGAAGATGAGCGCGAACTATCAAGTGAAGTACGCACGAAACGAACGCACAGATACACCGAACGAGCGCGAGTAAGCTGTCGCAATGGATGCTCTCAGTTTGAACAGCGCTCCTGTTGCAAAGGCGGCCACCCATTGCGCTCCTCGCGCCATCTCGCTGGTAATGAAGAAACGCTTATAAGGGCCTGCCGTCTCTGAGTCTTACCAGCGGTAAAGGGTGCGTATATAAGGCTCGCCGGTGGCTCCCTGAAGGATCTGCTCTTTGTGGCGTAGTGGTTAGCGCCAAGCACTGCGGAGCGAGAGGTTCCTGGTTCGATTTCGCGCTTCGGAAGCGTTTATCCGAATTATTTTTCTTTACGATTTTTATACATATACATACTTATATATATATATATATATATATATATATATATACAGTTCATGACGGCGGCGACGGGGACGGCAAAAACCAGGCGAGACTGTCCATATAATTTCTATCGCAATAAAACGGAGTCCACAGCCTGCTTACCGGTAGGAAGTCTAGGAAACACAACACAGTAGTCATTGCTGTTGGCTAGAGCCTGAGCACCACCTTGGCCCAGGGCCGATGAACTGTTTGTGGGGAAGAACATGAAAAACATGACCCTTGGTAAGAAACGGGCTTTATACCTTCACTACGCCGTTTAAAATTTGCGTCTAACTCATGTGCGGCTTAAGTGAAGGTGTTAAGCAAACAAAATGAGTGTTAAATTAGCATCGCCTCCTTTCCACTGCCCTCTTGCTTCGCAGCGATGGAGCCGCCATATAGGAACATGGACAAAATCGGATTGTGTGGAAATGCGCTCCGGCAATTAGCGCTTGTTAGCGCTTCGGTAATCTCGTCACGTCGGTGGCGTCAGACACCAGAGGAGCGACAGCGTCCTGCTGACATGTTGCGTTGGAAAAATAAAACGGGAGCCACTCCAAAATTCGTCTTATGTTGCCAGTTGTGTTGCGATGCGCTCTGCTCCAGAAACGCAAGGACGGCCGCCGACAAGCAAATCATGCGCCTCTTTGCAGCGGACTGTTCGTCCACAAAACGATCCGCTGACGACCCGTTCGGTTTTGCTTCCAAGGTTTCAGCATTCGAGAACGCTCCCCGTTCGTGGCATGTGTGCGCCTAGTTCTGGCGCCTGTAATGCAGTGTCTCCAGAGGAACGCGGGCCGTTCGAAAGCTTTCGTTTGTATGCAACTGTCGAGAACTCTGTGCTGCTCTGAGCTTCCGCTGGTGCCTGCATGCAACGGGTTCACATGTGCCAAGTACCCAACCGCGAGATTGCCGCGTATGCATTCGACGGCTTCGCAAAGAAAGGTTTCCCTTTTCTGTTACACCGATTCCTATGAAAGAGGGGTCAACCACATTTATCTTTCGGTAGTTTCCTTGCATGCAGTCGTGCCTATTCCGACGCTTTCGACGCTTCGTCGTCTCCCGTGCGACTTCCGGCCCCTCACCTATAATGATGTGTTCTCATGAATGCTGGAAATAACATTTCCTGAAGAGCGGTCGAAGCGTAACAGGCCAACAGGTGCTATGAATATGGACAGAATGACGAAATTACTGTCCGCGGACGGGCCTGACTAACGTAACAGCTGAACATGCACAGACACGCATCGCTTTCATATAAAAAATTATCTCAGGCCCCTCTTTTTTCTGTGCGCCGTGCTCACTACATTTTAAAGAACGCGTAGTGATTGGCCACCCTTTCCAGAACATTGCTATATTTGTTTGCTAGTTTAAAGTCGAGGTGCAGTGTATACGGTCAGCTCTTAGGCGCGGATGCCACGAGCAGCTGACGTACGATATAATCGTGCTTCACCACCACCTCAAAAAAAATAAAGAAAAATTGGCCACGAGATTGACTTTCACTGGGTGCCCAGTCACCGTGGAATCAGCGACGACGATTCCCCAGATGGAGCAGCTCGCACTTCACATCATGAAGCGAACATTGTTTCAATTCCACTCTCAAGGACAGATGCTGCAATGCAGCTTCGACACCTGGCACGCCGTCTCTCAATGGTTGAGTGGAACTCACAAAACATCACACACACGCGACTGCACCAGCTAAACCCTTCCCTGCACCTTCCCTGCGTTCAGGCGGGAAGCGTAGTAGTGCCGGCCATTTTGGCTGTATGATCACGGGGTGCGCAGGCCGCTCCCTCATTGGTTGAGCGGATTTGGCTCACTTTGATAGAAACATGCCTCGCATTTGGCTCATTTCTGATTTGGAATAGCTCCTTTGAGTACCTGTTTCTATGTACATTTGGCCCATTTCGTTTTGAACAGTGTCGTAAATGGAAGCCAATTGCAAGTAGTTTTCGTTGCAGCCAAATTTAGTCAAGTTTCGGATTCGGGATTTGGCTAATTTTGAAAAAAACTCCTCATCTTTCCCATGCAATAAAGAAAAAAAAACAGGCGTGGCTCAGTGGTAGAATGCTGGACTGCCACGCAGATGGTGTGGGTTCGAATTCACGCAGAGGACGCGGTTTGAACCCTTCCCGGTCCTGGTTTTTTGTAAAATCTGCACGGCAGCGGTACTTTCACAGCAAATCCAAGCAAAAGAGGACGCCACAAATATTGCTAGCTTTATGGACTTGCTGAACCCTAAACTTGCCAAGGAGTTCGCACTTCCGGACAGCAATTAACAAGGGCTCCAAGGTTTTCTTTTTGGACTTGTCACTTCAATCTACTCCTGCAGTTCGTATTTCGGTGATCGTGCCCACGCACCGGCTCGTCGAAGTATTTCATGGTGTAACGGGTGTGAGGAAGTGTGGTCGTGTGTTAGTTCCCGAAAAGCTGTGCGACTTGAGAGATTTGAAAAGTGTGTTACAATTAATCGAACAGACACATAAGAATACCAGCAATGAGCACTCTAAAAATGGCCCGTCATTTACTGACATTGATTTCAACGTTGCTAGAGGAAGTAAGTGGAAAAGATTTCGCATTCGAGTTGCAACAATGCCATTTGGAAGTGCCTAAACTCTTGAAGAGTGAAGTTGATCTTGTTTTAAATAATGCTGGTCGATATCCCCAGATTTGTTGGCTTTTGCTTGCCCTTTGTTCACAATTTCACCTAGCGCATAGAGATTCTTGAGAACGTCGATGAAGCTTAAGCTGGCGCATCCTGATACGATCAGAAGTCTGCGTTCATCAGAAGTCTGTGTTCATCCTGATACGATCAGAAGTCTGTGTAACAGAGCAGCCGGAAAAAGAGCGTATTTTGCAGGAAAGGCCACACGGCGACATGATGTCGACTCCAGCCAGTGTGGGAACATCGGACAAATGGCAGAATTTCAGTGCAATCCACCGCCTCTCCAGCGTTTGGAACAGGCAAAGTTGTTGCACCATGTCGGGTACATAGTTAAGGCTCTCTTTTTCAATCAGCCAATTGTGAACGTCCTCGGCTATCTCCTTAGTGACGTGTCCAAGCTTGTGTTCTTCGGGTATTCTTGTATTCACTAACTTGTACAACTTCAAGATTTCTTTAATGTATGTACATCCTTGCAATTTTTAATAGGTGCGAGTGCTGAGTGCGGGATATACTAGCGTCTAATATTCTCGAAGGATAATGAGATCTGCCGAAGATACCCAAGCGCTAAAGCACGCTGAACTGCGAGCGCCATCTTTAGACTGTTTGCTTCTGCAAATCTTTAAGCAATCTATAACAGCTCCGTACAACGTGTGAAAGGGTCAAAAGCGATGTTTGTTCGGCTATGCTAGGGAGATTCATTTGCCGATGCACTTTTTATTTACTTTTCGTTTCTTATGAGTGTCTGTCCCAGATAATGGCCTAAAGCCATGAGCAGACCCGAGGTGTCGTGCTCGCTGGCAGATCACTGTGCACGTTGTGCGCAGCTCTCGTTTATACCCCTAGAAAATATTAAACCCTACCATATCCACCACTGAATGCTCACGCGAAATTGTTTAAGAATTTCCAAGGTGTACGTCATGCACGTCTCAGCTGGAAGTTGTGCCTCTGGGCACGTGTCTGTTGTGCTTGTTTCCTCTTTGCATTAGATTCGCCAACGCACTTCTGAACTTCAGTCAAAGAAGCGGTCCCAAGTGGTACACATGTCCTCGTGGTTTTCATGCCACATGGGCGTGGTCTTAGACAGCGAAAACACAACGTTGCTGAGTTTCGCTGCCGAATCTCAATAATTGCTAGCGCTCACCCGTCGGTACTTCTTGAGCCATTTATCGACATCTTCTCTGAGGCCCGGCTGAAGTTCGTATACACTCGGTAGTAGGGGAAGGGTCCAGTAGGAGTTGGTTTTGGAGGAGCATAGGAGATGGTCTGGTCTCGAGGCATTTCTGTCGGTGAAGGTGGGAATCCACCTAGGCGGCGGCTGCGGCGAAATCTACACAGTCGAGCTTCTGACACTGGGTTCGTCGTACCCAGCACTTTCCACCAAATCTGCTACGAGCCACACAAACGCCTACGCAAGGCGTTAACGCGTAAAGGTGTGCCGAGGCGCCAAGTCTGTGCCGCTCGTTCTAACAACCTCGTCTATCTATCTATCTATCTATCTATCTATCTATCTATCTATCTATCTATCTATCTATCTATCTATCTATCTATCTATCTATCTATCTATCTATCTATCTATCTATCTATCTATCTATCTAATCCCCAGATCACAGCTATATCCCCAGAAGTAGGTGCTTTCGTCTGCCATATGAGTATAAGTATGAGACGTAGCACTTCAATGATACCCCATTTATTGGTCAACGTTTCGGTCCGAGCCTGACCTTTATAAACTCCGACCGCAACGTTCACCAATAAATGGGATATCACTGAAGTGTTACGTATGTATAACAGTTACACCTTTACATTAATGTGATTACAATTACGAATCTGAGAACCCCTGCGTACCTAAACGCTAATTATAACTCATGAATGCGAAAATGTTATTCTTCAATGCACTACGTGGGTGGAGATTTCAGAACACCTAACTCGTCGTCGCAAGCGACCACGTCATGTGTTGATAGCAAATCGTGCATTGATACAGATTGCAAGACGACGAAAGTCGAATGTGCACCGAGAATATCCGGAAATAAATTATAGAGCGATATCGACTGCTGCACGTGTAATAAAGACTTAACAGGAAATGATTTGGTACGCATAACGCAGAAGAGTGCAACGCGAACTGCGTATACAGCTTCAGTAAAATATGTAGAAAAATTATGTAAGTTATTAAGGAGGCCGGAGTGTGGAAAGAATATCTAAGAGGGGAAGTTCAGAAGAGGATTTTGAATAGGCATTGTTTTCTGCTCTGCACTCACAGTATACGTAAACGCAGTTTTCTTGAATTTAAATCAGCTCATGACATTATTCACACATTACACTTGAACTTCCCAGCGGAAGTGATAAATTTTTGCATACATTAAAATATATGTTCGCACTTTAAATCGAGACACGACCTACTACAGTAATATACGGCGAATCATTATTCGCGGTTTAATTAACTTCAGTTAGACACGGCGACATTTAGATGTACGACTTCCGACGGCACTAAGGTAAGGAGTATGACAGTTGATGCTTATAATAAATCTCAGGGCTAATGCCGATTCTTCGGCGTTATGTAGGTTCGGTTTCCCGAGTAACAAAGCATTCGCCTGGCGACGATTTCTTGCCGGGGATGCTTGAGCTTATATTATTATCACTTAGCTATGATAATGCAAAAATTAGGAGCGGCCTAAATTTGTTTGCGCCTATGCAGCGGTGGGCTGGTAACGGCACAAATAATTCAATATGCCTGTATAATTTGAGAAGTTGTTACGCCGTAGGAATCCTCATTGGATTCTATGGTAACAGCCGACAAAGTGACTATTTCTCCAAGTGTGCCATTTATCTACCGATATTGCGTTCCGAGCCCTCGTTATCGCGTTACAAGTAATAGAGCCGCAAAATTCGGTTAACATCGTGCTGAGGCATTTCTGGCAACCTATATATGTTCACTGATCACTGGAGCTCCTTTACAGCGTGTAGGTAGCGTAAACGCGCTTATTGGACGACATCTTTTTTGTGTATTCTGTCTGCAAAACATATGCAGAAAGATGCTTTCCAAAGAAGGGCATGGTTGCAACCTTTAGGAAAGCCTGCGAATGCTTTCACAATGCGGCTTTGCGTGTCCAATAGTTCGCATAAGTTAATAGTTACTGTGGAAAAAACAGCGCGAACATAAGGACGATGAGAAAAAGGAGCATACACCACACCACGGAGCGCTGACTATCGAACCCTATTAGACTCCATCCTAGTAGTTATCAACGCTACAAGATTAGGAACTTGTGGGAACGTGTGCATCGAATTATATATATATATCCTGCCGTATAAAAAAGAGGGAAAGAAGTATTAAACGGGAAGCATTTCTTAGCGAACTCTGGCGACTTCGAGCGTATCTATCTATCTATCTATCTATCTATCTATCTATCTATCTATCTATCTATCTATCTATCTATCTATCTATCTATCTATCTATCTATCTATCTATCTATCTATCTATCTATCTATCTATCTATGTTCCGCTGCTCTCCTGGCCGTCTTGTTCACCCGATATGCACCAAGGTTTGGTTGATAGGGCGGGAATGTGTGACGAACATAAGTGATTGATCACAAACTTATACTACAAACATTATGCACTCGTCATTACGTCACAGATAACGACAGTGGCATCATCTGCGGGTCATATCCATAATGATCAACTCATGGTAATCGGGCGTACGCCACAAGTGTTTCAATCTTATACAGCACATGTCAATATTGGGCGAACTAAAATAGGCGTTTAACTTGAAGATAAAAGAAAAGCACACCTTTTTTTCGTAGCATCAGATAGAGATGTAGGTGTAAGAAGCACAGAGACCACCACGAACGTGTTGTGATATATGCAGCCGAATGACCAGCGATACGGCTTGCGCAAGCGCAATATCGCTAGGCTATTACACAATATGGTATTACACCTGTTGCAGCAGCCGTTGTGGTGACGGTTCTTGTGTGTCATGGCACGTGTAGTGCGTTCAGCCAGTCAGAGCGATTTAGTAAACGATACATACGTTCTAATAGCACTCGGCATGCTTTGTCTAGCTTTGTTCGTTACTGTGGAGCACTTCAACGAGCAGACGCTCATGATACCCGCAGCATTGCACCTCAGCCTGCATTTCTCTTCGCAAAAAAGAAAAAAAAAAATCTGCACGCATCTCCACGAATTGAACCATGACGAGTGGGCGAAGCTACGGATCGTTCTCTGTTACCGTAAATCACCCGTGACATTGTCCGCTCATGCATGTAAATGAGTGACAACGCGTGTGTACATTTACACACGCGTTGTCTTTTGTGCTCCTGGTCTTGGTGAGATTTCTGCGCTCCCACGTTATAGATTGTGCCGAGTTCCGGCTTAATTTAGTTAACGCGCACGCTGCGAATTCTTGTGGTTCAACTGCGGTCAAGAGAAATCTCCCACCGGCATTGCATTGCAGTTCAAGATCCAGGGATTATATATGGGGTGGCCGGTGAACGGTTGTGCGGCGCGAGCAGTCGGGTTTTTCAATCAAGAAACTCCTAAGCAGACACTGCCTGCGTCAGCGTTGTCTCTCGCGAGCGAGGGCACGTTATCGTACCTTGCGAGCTGGTAAAGCTTTCATCGAAGCAAGAGCGTTTCCATGGTCAACGCCGCGGTGGTGTAGTGGTTAGGGTACTTGGCTGCCACCCAAGAAACGCGGGTTCGATCCTGGCCGCGGCGGTCGCATTTTCGATGGAGGCGAAAATGCCAGAGGCCCGTGTACTGTGCGTTGTCAGTGCACGTTAAAGAGCCCCCGGTGGTCTAAATTTCCGGAGCCCTCCGCTACGGCCTTTCTGTCTTCTCTATCTCTTTCGCTCCCTTTCCCCTACCCCCACGGACGCTTAGCCATGCTCCCTACATGGGCTTCAGAAATTAGCGTTCTTTCCTAACCGAACCGCAATCCAAGACTATGTGCCCTGTCCTTCCGTATGGCAGTAAAACCGGGCGGAGTAAACTCAGAATCGTAAACGTTACCATGTAGCCAAGACTCTGTGATGCCAACAATATGAGGGTGATAAGTGGCAACAAGAAACAATAGGTCTGGAAGTCTTTAACTACACTACGAGCATTAACATTTACAATTACAATGTGTTCCTGACGGCTATAATGATGTCAGGGAGTGGATGAAGTGGGATTCGAAGACGTGGCGAAAGAAGAACGAGAGCCAAAGGGTTGTCTTGGGAATTTCACTAGTGCGTTGGACATGGTGCCCCAGTTATAACGAACCTTATCAATGAATGCGTGATCGTACCTTAACTTCACCATAGAGCCATCATTGTGAAAAGGAAGTGATGCCTCCCAAATTTTTTTCCCGTATATGTCTAATTCGTGAAGAAATGTCTTCTGTAATGAACACGTTTGAGCCCTTGAGTTTAGAAGAATTTTTTAGAACAACGGATTTCTCCCCAAAGTTAGAAAGCTTCTGAATGATGGGTCGTGTGTAGCCAGTGTGTGCTTTACCGAGCCTGTGCACGCGTTCTATTTGAGGGCACGTAATTTTCAGGGTATTGGTGAATACAGAAGTAACGCTGCACAACAGCGTGCTAGCGTTTTTATTGGGATCTTCTGAAATACCGTGCATTATCAGGTTGTTTCTCCTCGAACGATTTTCTAAGTCATCACTCTTTAATGTCAATTCGTTAATTTTCGAAGTTAAGCAGTTAATTTCCGCACTTCTTGGACTGATTACATTTACTACGTAGACAGTGACGCTCTGAAAAAAATTAGCTTATTTACCCCACACCTTCGCGATACCAAACAGCTTTCATATAAACCAGTCATTCGCCCTGTTCTCGGATGTGCATCTGTAGACTGGTTCCCCTAGAAACACTCCGGAATAAGCTCATTTAATAAAATTAAGTGAAAATCTATCCGTTTTCGTTTTCCATGAATACAGCCGCAACTGCTCACCTACAGGAGCCCTACAATCAGTAAACAATAAATCACTACTCTCATGATATCAAATCGAGTCTATAGAGTTCTTATGCAATTAATAACTCCGCCTCTTCTCTCCCCACCCCGCCTGACGGTAAAATCATCACCTTTACCAACGAAATATGTACCTGTAGTTCGCACGCTTTGAATGTTGCACGTTTCTTCGCCCGCACCATTATACTTGTGTACATTATTCACATGCGCAATAAAGCTTTGGAATCGTCTCCTTGGTAGTAATCGCTCCTCAACGCTAGAAGACCTCGTAGATATCTTCGTGGTTTCTCTTCCACATATGCTCCGGTAACTTCAGGTGTTCCCCAGGGTTCGGTTCTGGGTCCCCTTTTGTTCTTGCTGTTTATTAATGATATTGCTTGTGATGTCAGATCTTCATTTAGGATGTTTGCGGGCGACTGTGTTATGTATAGAGTTAGAAAAAAAGACAGAGACATTACCTTATTGCAGGCTGATTTAGACGTAATAGGAACATGGTGCGATAAATGGGAAATGTCATTAAATGTTAAGAAATGTGTTCACGTCATTTTTTCATGGAAACGCGCATTTCAGTCTTGCACATATGCATTAAACAATATGGCAATACAGAAAGCTGAAGAAAATAAATATTTGGTTATTTATATAACGTCTGATTTACGATGGAATAGGCACATTTCTTACGTTAAGACTAAGGCAATAAGTTCGCTGAGTTTTCTCCGCCGTAATTTCAGTCAGTTGCCGGGCAAATTAAAGGAGAAGCTGTATTTTAGTTATGTCCGCAGTATACTTGATTACGGATGTATTTGTTGGGATCCGCACACAGTTGTTTTGACTGACCAGCTTGAAAAGGTGCAAAAGAAGGCGGCAAGGTTTGTACTGGGCAACTATAGTAGAAGATTAAGCATGACGCACAGTAAACATAAATTATCGTGGCAGCCACTACAAGGCCGTCGGAAAAACCTAAGATTCAAATTTTTTCACTCTGTATACCATTCTAAAACCGGCATTGATCGAGAAAGATATATCAAGTTGCCTACCTATGTGTCGTCGAGACGCGACCATGCACTGAAAGTCCGCGAGTATCCTTTCAGAGGTGACGTTTTCAGGTATTCTTTTTTTGCACGAACCATATGAGAATGGAATGCTCTAGCGCCTGACATTGTAAACATTTTTGACAATGATGTATTTTACCGCGCTTTGTGTGTGTGATCAATTTTTACATAATTTGTATTGTAACCCCCCTGCTGTAATGCCCACTGGGGCGATGCAGGTATGAAATAAATAAAATAAATAATAAATAGTTGCAAGTGAAGAATACTTCGCTAACCTGAAATCTACGTCATTTTTGCTATCTTATGTGTGTATTTGCATTACCACTCGCAGTATTTCCTTTCCTTTCATGTTCGGTCGTAGAATTATATAACGTCCCATTCGTGATATAGCCCTGAATAGGGCTATACTATATATCTACATATATACGTATACTACAGCCTTATTCAGTGCTCTAGAATGAATGTTACACACACACACACACACACACAACCTATATATATATATATATATATATATATATATATATATATATATATATATATATATATATATATATATATATATATATGCTACCAAAGGCACCAAGTCTGCCGTTCCGGCAGACTTGCGAGGGCTTATTGGGCAGCAGCTATCTCATCTAAGTTCACGTTCTGCGTGACGCCTCCTGGCAAGAAAGTGTGTTCTACACACGCCGCCTTGGCCACGAGTGGCGCTGCCTAACGCTCCCAGGATAATACGTACATAAACACACAAAAAAATGGACGGGGGGACGACCGCCTTCGTAGCTCAGTTGGTAGAGCATCGGACGCGACATCCGAAGGTCGTGGGTTCGGTTCCCACCGAAGACAGGTTTGTCTTTTCGTCCACTTTAACTCCTTTCTACTTTCTCCACAATTACAATACCACAAGTAACTTCACGTATGCTTTCCTAGGCTTCATTGTCTGTTTGCTCATTAAGTTGTATCTAACAAATAAGGAAGGAGCCCTCGACCCCTTCCCTCTCGTTACATATATATATATATCATTCCGTTACGTTTATCTCTACAGTTCCCTAAAAAGATTGCTTTCAATCCTGCTCGTGGTGGGCATTATCATAGGTTACCTGTTAGCAATAGCAATACTGGACCCCTATTGCAAGATTCAGCTGCGCTGACCAGCGTCATAGCTTAGCAGAACACGTTGCGGGGCTAGTTGATCTTGCATTCTTCTAGTGTCAAACATAAGCAGCGCAAACAAAAAGACATGGACGCATTTGTTAGCAAGAAAGGTACACGGCAGCTGCACATAAGTCGCTTCTTGCTGAGAGATATAAAGTTTAGAAGTTGAACACCCTTTAGACATTAAGAATTCTTATGATGTTGCCAACGTGCTGAAGCTGGAAAACCGGATAGGTCACGCCTTTTCAATACATGTGGAGGATTTGTTTTATTCATTCCCCCCCATATGCTGATGTTCGGCAATGCATTGAAGGCAACGGCACAAATCCCTTCCAAAACGCAGCGGGGGTTAGTGTCGCCAACTTCATGGCGCTGTTAGAGTTTCATATCAACGTTACTTTTATCCAGTATGAAAACTGACGGTTTATCCAACGCCAGAGTACCTGCATAGGATCATGTGTCGCGCCAGTACTCTGTCAGATTTTTCTCGCATCAATTGACAAAGTTTTGACTTCACTAACTGACGAGGCTGCAGCCTTAAAGATCTTTAGATACGTCGATGACCTTTAATTTCTCTTACGGAAAAGTAGCACAGGTCGCTACGGGGAAATAGCAAGGGGGATTGTCCAGCAGTTCGGTGAGAATGGCAAAGGGCTTTCCTTCACGTATGAAATGCCAGGACAAAATAAACTTCAACTGTTAGATATGAGCAGTGAGTTCGAAGAAGGAGTTGTTTGCTGGTGCTATCGGCCTAGGTAAAAAAAAGGTTTTTTGCCCTTTGATTCGGCGCAGTGAAAAACTGTGATGAGGGCCATCTCCACCCTCTCCGTACAATCTGCACTCCTCAAGTCATGCCCTCACATGATGCAGGTGAGGTTTCAGGGCGAAGTAGGCAGACTTCACGAAGTACGATTCTCGGAACACCTGTTTACAGGCGTGACAGAGGCACTGATACAGAAATTAAAGGACAGAAAAAAGACACCGCGGACACGAAGGTCGTAGCTATGCTAAACCAGTGGTGATCCAATGCATTTTAGGGTGACCCATAACCTCAAAAGGATTGGCAATAAGTACGGCATCCGGATGGTGCTTTCTGTCCCTGGAAAACCGGACAAGGTGGGCTCCAGTACAACGAGTAGCGGCTCCGCGATTTCCGGCTGTGGTAAAAGCCGCACAAATCCGTGCATGCGGTGTGCCACGGGGGGCATCTACGAAATTCCGCTTTCATGTGGTGAAGTTTACGTAGGCCAGACGAAGCGCTGCGTAAACACATGTGCCCGTGAACATGAAAGATCACTGGAAGATGATGACTCGACCTTCCTGAATCTGCCCGCCCGTTGCCGTTCCTGCAGATGTGAGTCATTACTTGGTAGAATCAAAATTCCAACCACAAGTAGGGATAGATTAGCACGAGAACTGTCTGAAGTGTTCTTTATCATTCAGAGGGGTGACATTTGCATCAGTACCACCTCGCTCTCCTTGCGTTGACAGTAAAATTAGATTATTAAGCGGGAAATGTTAAACACCCTCTAATCAGCACAAATGTACGCACATGCGCAAACATTGTCATCTGTCCTATAGGATTCATTGCGTGCTGTTTTCAATAAACTTCGTTGGAGTACAATGCCCGTCCTGTCCAGTCTCTCTGCGTCCGTGTCATTTTGTTTGCGCTGCTTAGGTTTGAAATTAGAAGACAGCGTCATATCTGTTTATTGGACCAATGCACTAGTGGGCGCTGCGACACTGACACACTGCACACGGCGCCCTGGACGCTAGCATGACGCGCATTGAATTTATTTATTTATTCATTCATTTATTTACTTATTCATATATTTAATTATTTATAAGATACGGCAGGCCCTTTTAGAAGCCCAAGCGAGAGTGGTTACATATACATTCAACTGCGCATTATACAGAGTACGCAGACAGATCCGTACAATAGCATAAATAAATGGCTCGAAACAGCTTTATCGAAGTTCTTGGCGATTTCGATCGTACACGTATCGTTAATAGAGCAAGGAAACGCATATTGGTGCAATAAGAAAAAAAAAGGAAAGCTTGTGAAAGCCAAAAATGCGTAGAATTCGAAAGCAGCACACTCATTCACGACGCAGATGGAAAGGATATCCACTACAACAGCACCACGCTGGAAGACGCCGAAGGAGTTGTTTTCTCCACATCTAATAACTACTTAAACTACTTTCTCTCTGCCGTCCTGTTGCGTTTACCTTTGTAAGCAGGTTTGCGAACTTCAGTGCCTCGGGCAAGTAAATGGTTCCTTCCATTTTTGGCGCGTGCTCTCCCTGATGATACCGTCCTTCCCAGAGCGACATATAAGCCGTAAAAAAGTACACCCACGTACACACACACTCACAGCCTAACCGAATCTATGTGACCTGCTCACGCTGCTCCCCAAGACAGCTCTCCATATGTGTGTACAGCATACTGGAATTCCCAGGTTTCATATCAAATGTAGTAGTCTTCGTCAGCGTCGCCTATGTTAAGTTCCTCACTCCTGTTTACGTTGCGCGTGCTGCTGCTATGCTGGCGATTAGGCTCGGCGCGGTACTTCAGCGCTGTCTTTGCTACAATCTACGTGAATAATCAATTACGGAAGATTTGGTAACTGTGCGAGCATAATCGCGTTCATGAAGTAATCAAACGCAGCAATATCCGGTTTTTAACTACACACATCGCAATCTACAAATCTGTATGGTGCGAGCCCGTTCACAACCAACCTTCCCAACCACTAAGTATGGCAGCGGCAGGAGAAAGGGTACGTGGCTGATCGACTAAAAATTTCTTTTTGTATTTGGCCATGATCGTCCCTATTCTAGAGGTCTTTGTTTGTTTGCTTGTTTGTTTGTTTGTTTCTTAATAAGTGGCACTTTTGCCATAAGGGGGATTGGCCGTAAAGCCATCGGTTAAGGGCGGAAATTTTGGTTGGAATGACGATTAGCAATAAATTATTCTTGTTTCACGAAGAAAATTGCATATGGCTAAGCAGACGTTCCTGTTGCCGTAGCCTAGTGAGGACTCCCCAAACGAAAGGATATTTTGACAATTTAGGGGAAATGCAGGGGAATTTTGACAATTCAGGGAACTTCGCTCGCAAGAATATTCATCTGATACACCTCAACGAAGTCTTGCGCGGCGCCACGACCGGGGAAGCTTACTTGTACGCTTGCAGCAAAGGAATGCGCACAGGTGAGCCTGCCTTTGGACAGTGTATCCTTTGCCTTAATTACTGTAATAAGCAGCTGGTGAATATTGCAGAGGGCTTTTATATCGAACGAGATTTAAATTTAAGGTATTGTCAATCGCTTTAGAGCGCTCGCACAGTTACAGCAATACTTATCCCTTATATGTCGAAACCAAAATGATATCAACTCCACCAGTGAGACAGCCAGGCATAAAAGTAGATCGATGAAGCAGTATGATGGATAACATAAATGGGTAGATGATTATTTGGGTCATGATATTTGGGACCTTAATAACAGAATATTACACACTGCGTCACTCATTGGATTTGTAGAAGTTACGACGTGCTTCTCTTGCGCTTCGTTAGGTCTCTCAATGGTGGTGGTCCAAAACAACAAAAGTAGACACGCGAAATATTATTATATTTGGAATGTCTCTTGTTCGAACTTTCGAGAGGCGCTTGCGCCTATTGGAGCTGTGTTAACGTGCTGTCGCTCCAGCCGCGTAATAATAACCATTAGGACGTAATGAAACTGCGGGTTATTAAAGACTTTCTTGCGCTACCTATTCGTGAAAAACTTAGTCCGTCTGTTTGTCTGCCTGTCAGTCAAGCGCCTTTGTTGTTTGTGGTCCTTCTGTACTGTGTGTGTTACCTTTGCGCTAAACTACGATGAACGTGAAGTCACACGAATTAACCACCCAGCCGAATTATATGCGACGTGAAAACCAACCACAAAACTAGCACTTCTCGTCGACACGACACCGGGCAAACGAAACCGCAGGCCTAATTGATGCAACGCTTAGGTACATAACACTGATTCGCAGCGTTCAATTAATTAGGAATACACACTGGGCTGGTTTTTATGTTCGTCAAAGAAAAATCAAGCCGTTAGAGATGGTATCTGCGAGGAGGTATTGCCTGTCGAGCGAGCCGGGAATGGCGAAACAGCCACTTTCCTATTCCTCTCTCCTGCCCTTTCTCGCCCGTTAGCCATCGTGCGGGCTCGCCTCCAAGGAGAGACAGTTATCGCGCGTGCACTCACCACACTCACTTCCTATCTTTAAGAATCACCTCCGTATTGAGAAAGAAAGGGCAGTGTCCATTCGGCAGCACCGTTAGGCCGAAATTAAGAAACGATTCACTACAGCGTAGACCTGTTTCCCGCTCTTGCGGCGCGGCTTCAGCGCTGCCTAACAGACGGCGCGAGAGCGGGGCGAATGCCAGAAATTTGAAGTTAAGTGAGGAAAACTGCCACTGAATCCCTGAGGTGAATAGTTAGAGTGGAGGGGCGGGAGGGGAGAGGGTGCTACGTATCAGGGGCGGCAGAAGACTATCGTCTTTCGACATCATTTGGAGCTAATGAAGCGGCTATACGGCCAGTCTTTTCCGTAAGGAATATAGATATATGTTTTGTTTTTTTTTTCCATTTTGACTTCCTGTAATTAGAACCAGCACGTGGCCATTGGCGGCTTATTTGGTATTACAAACATGCGAATAAGGATATTTGCCGTATTGCCAGCACAGGGGATACTTTGCCGTATATCCAAAACAGGAAAGAATAAAATGAGAACATCAAATTATATGTCAGTGCAATATACTGTGAGTGTGTGTGTGTGTGGTGTGTGTGTGTGTGTGGTTTTTTTTTTGTTTTTATCACTGACATACCTGCAGAACGTTTCCTCGTTGATGAATCCCGACAGAGTGTTTGCAAAAATGTCAACACTCCTGAAAGGCACAGCATAAGGCTGACATTTGGATGTGGTAAATACCAAGTTATTGATTCTACGCTTTGCCTTATGATTAAAAGACAGTTAATGCCGTTTAATCTGCGGTGTGGTCAGTAGCAATATGGGCATCATGATCACGTGGTAAATTGTGAATATGTTGTGGGGTGTATATATATGGAGGCATGTGTAGGTCGTGTTGATCGATGGTCTTTGTTCAAACGCTGCGTGATTAAAAACAATGTCTCTTATACTTCTACCGTTTCTTCTAGGCTATGCTGCCGGCAGCTCGCACACTGCTGTGGATCATTCTTCAATATATTATAACGTAACCTGGCAAGATCTATTAGACGTAAGTGCCTTTTCAATGTCCTAGTTTGTTATCTTATTTGTGATAAGTAATGCCGCGCATCATATTAAAGGACATTATTACTAGCCGTAGAAATTTTGGATCAGGTTCAACACACCTTAACCTTCGGTGATCATCGATGTGCTAAATAGCCGACCGGCTAAACTTGGTCTTTTATGTGTAGTTCTTAGTCGAGGGGACGGTGCTAAGCTCCGCGTCTAGCAGGCGTCGGGGCAGGCGTATGTGTTTCATGGTTGCACTTACAACGCAGAGCACGAGAAAAAGAAAACATGCTTGTTGCGATCCATTCTGACGAAGAGACTCTCCAAAGTGAATTAGTTTTTTTTTTTTTTTTGTTGCATGAAGAATGCGCCAAGACAATGCGATGTTATAGAACATGGATGGCTCAAAGTGGCTCGTGACTGATCTGCTGAACAAGTGCCAGTGCCGTCGCGAAATGCATAGAGCACATCTCACAACCCTGGTAAGATGCCGAAATGGCTCGTTAAAGCATCATAATAGCAGAGGCTACCTTCCCAGTAAATTTCCGAAATATTATCGCAACTATTTGGGTCACCTTATTTGTGACAGATTCGGAACCATACGCGAAACATTTGCACAGAGCTCGAACAAACACGCTATGCAACGGCAACGTGCTCGAACTGCAGGCTCTTCAGGGATACAATAACGGACATTAAGTGATAGATTGGTGCAGCTAAAGCTATAAATGGCTAATGAGTCTAAAACTCTGCCATCAATTGTATGGTACCTTGGCGTACGTACGAATGGTACAAAGAATCATGCGACCGATTGGTGACGACGCCACATTACACAGTCGCGCCTCCATCGCAGGTACTGCATGGAATAAAAGTCCTACAGATACCGCGAATTGTGACAATCGGTGTCACGCGAAGCAGTCAGCGAGCAAACTGCCTACTAAAAATTGTGTGGCATTCAGCGTAGTGTTACGACTAGGATTAACGTCTTTCTGCAACGAGCATGAGTACGTGTATGCTGCAGCTAACCAGTATAGTCAACAGCACCGCGGCGACTAAATGGCAGCTCATGTTAGGCCGTAACATTGGCGCTCGCGTTTGTGCACAGCAGAGACATCTGTTCTATCGATCAGAACAGCGGGCTACGACACGCTGATGTGCGTGTCACGAGCGTCCGTCGTTGGAGTATTCCGACACATTCGATCAGTGCTGGACGAGAGCATGCCGAATGCTACTTTAGCGTATGCGTCGTGTATTAAATCGCCCTGACAATGCTTAGCACACACTACACGCGCGAATTTCATGTTATTCAAGAACCATCATCACAACTGCTCGTTCATTAGGTGTGCTACTATATACCTTGTGGGTGGAGCCTCCGTTGCCTAGCGGTAGCATGCTTGCTTGCCATCTCGGGGGCCCGTGATACCCGCCAACCGCTTCGTTTAACACACTGTTACGCACTACAGTGTGTCAAGTATTACGTTCTTACTTATAATATCATTGGACGCAATGAGGCATCACAGTCAGAGACACAAAGCCCAATTTTTCTTTCTATTTTCTTTTTCACTGTATCTTGTACTTCTTTCTACTCGTCTTTCTCTCCCCAAACTCCCTCCCCACGCAGAGTAGCATGTCAGCGATATTTCAACGCCGGCTAAATTCTCTGCCTTTCAATAAAGTGCTCTCTCTCTCTCTCTCTCTTACTTATAAAAGGCGTTCGTTGATCCCCGGTTTTCAGCTGTTTATTTCGCAGAAAATTGAATCCGCGCAATTTTATGTCACAATACATACGCTGGATGTTCATTCTGGGTGAAAATCTAGATACGCAGTTTGGTAGGACCGAATGACCAGTCAAAACAAACAAGGCAGTAAGAGGAAGCAGCGTGGTGCACGACAAGGTCATTCACACGCCATTTCAGTCAATGGGAAAATTTGCTCAAGAACAGAATACCAAATCCAGCAGAATAAATGGTATACCATGCTACAGGAGCAAAGCCATTGATGTAGGATTTGTTCCAAATGAGATAGAACAAGGAATGTCGCTGTGCCTGGCGCTTCAAGAAATGGACATTTCAGTGTCAAGGCACAACTACTGTATTATCATTTCTCAGGACAGAATATCCCTTAAGGTATGCTGGATGTTTTGGGTGCATCTTGTACATTCTATGGGCCAGAATATAATGCCCTCGTTCGCGAAATTTGTCATAATGTTTCTGCACACGAGTCGTTTCAGAGCTTCGTGCTCCTGGAGTGGTAAGTTCTTTCGTTTGCGACCCTGTCTTGTTTATTTCACAATTTTTCTTTTGACTTGTTTTATGTACTGATATAGATCGTACCATTGCTGAGTCTCGTGACCACGTGCTTGGCGTCGCAGTTGCTCAATGTTTGTGTCTTCTCACTGTGCCTTATGAAAGAATGCCTGAGTACAGAGGGGACTTCAAAGCACCCCTACGTCTTTGTAGCTTGTGTTCGTTCACTGGATTGTTTCTGGGGAAGAATTCAAAACATTGACAAAAACGAATTTTTCAGCTACCAAAAATCTTTCATTTCCGAGAGATTAATTTTGATTTTCTTGAAGCTTTGTGCTGCAAAACGGGTGCATGCTAATTTCCATTAGAGACCACTGTAATTATGACCGACATTACTACGTTTTAAAAATTTCTAGCTGCATAGTTCGTACTCAGCAGCTCATAATTGTATTACTTGGAGCCAACTAACACCGCGCAATAAAGAAAGTGTGTGCGTAGTACTTGCCGCAACATATGCTGACAATGAAATTTCGGGAAACTTTGCTTCCGCCTGACCTCAGGTGAGAGCTTCCTAATCTTGGCTTTCCTGGCTAGAATAGCTAACTGTACATGAAAATTTTAGGTACACAAGCTCTAGATGGAGCGAAGTAAACATGCAGTGCTTTAAGTTTGACGTAGCGGTCGTTCTTTCTGTGTTATTCAGAAGCAAACCTTCCTGGCTATATGAAGTACTGAGCCTTTGTTTGTGTGTGCAATGAGCGCGCTAATTTAGGGAGCTGATATTATGGGACCGCATGGTTTCAGCAAGAAACCAATCTGTTGGTTCAGCGGGGCGCCGAGGCTGCGGCAGACGTTGCACAAGATGGTCAAGACGACGTTGATATTGTCATAATTCATCTGTAGAAACGAGTAGAACAAGAACAGGGCAATTAGTACCGCATCAGTTCTACACCTAAAAGAGCGTCTCTGGGAAGGAAGGCATCCGGCGAACCAAACGCCTTCGACGACGTCCGCTGATCTACCAGGGCCAGCTGAGCATACCCGGAGTGATAATCGACACCGATATGATACACACCACCTTTCATCTCAAACAAATCAATTCCTAATTTTTGTCATGGCAGCTGGATTCCTTCACACAGAATCAGCGGTTCAGAAAATTGGCGAACTTCGCTTCGCAGTTGTTTGCAGTCTGTGCAATTTCTTTGCGGATTCCTGGCCATAAGACTGATTATTTCGCGCTCTCGGGAATCGCTCAATATCCTGGTGTCCCTCTTGGATACTCTGAAGCAGTTCTTCCAGCAGCGTTCCTGCGATCAGCAGTCTCCAGTACTTCAGGGGCAATCGCTTGCAAACCGTGATGCTGCCACGATGGGCCCAGAACGGCTTGAGAACCTGTGGTAGGCAACCCTTAGCAGGCCAACCTCTCCTATAAGCTTCAAGCGAAAACGCGCTTTCGGGTTCATTCGCCTGCTCTGAGCGTGTGCTTTCGAGCATGTCATCGGGGGACGCACATGCTCATGATTTCGTCTTGCGCTTTTCTGCAGTTGCTGTCGTTGCTTAAAAGGTAATACGCCTGGGACCCGCAGTCAGCTGCCACCTGTCAGCGAATCGATGCATGTCCAAACTGCAGCACCACGGTAGCACGTGCGGTCCCACGATTCAACCGGGCTCCAGGTGCGTTCCTTTTCCCGCGACACTGGCTTGCCCCGAGGTCAGCAACATGGGCTAACAGGGGACGGACAATGTCCAGTAGCGCCGCGGCGGCATTCTCCAACGGCAGTCTACCCAGACAAACAAAAGGTACCGCTGGCGAACAGGTCGGACTGATGGCGTCGGCGAGGATGCGCGGCTGCTTGCAACCCCTTACATAAGAGCGATCGCTCCCGCTGTCCCTCGACTGGACGGTGCCTCAGCCGAGTGCAGAATCGGGAGGTTAACGGGAGGGCTTCGGGAGGTTAACGTTTCAGGCTCGTGTTTTCTTCGGTTTCCGGTTGTTGCGGTGACCTCTTAACCTGTTTGCGTGTTTGATAGAGTGCGCAATCGTCTGCGTAGAGCAGTGCATGTCCCTCTCGTCTCCGGTTGCTGTGTGTTTTATTGTCGGTGCTGGTTCCACGTCCAGTATTGAGCAGGCGCGCGTTGTACATTAATTTTAGTTTAAAGTGTGTTGTTCCGTACGTTGGCAGAATTTGTGAACTCACACCCAGCTCTGTAGTAAGGAATATTCCATTGGAGTTTGTCCTTGCGTGCGTCTCCCTAAATTGTTTTCCTATTAATGTGCCTCATATTCCCATAGCTCACCACGATGGCCCATTGATTAGGGTGTAGTTTGTCTCGAGCTACAAGAAGGCAAGGGTACTGGTTCATTTCGGCGTGATGAACAATATTTGCATTTTTGTGGCGGTGTCCAATATCTAAAATACAATTACTAACCTTACGCGCCTCTATCGCGCGTGAGTTGGGAGTGTGTGTGGCGGCAATACATGATTTGTGCTTCATGGTGCTCCTGTGCGACAAGGTTCAGTTTTGTGTTGGGCCTGCCTGTCTATAATTTTTTAAGACAGTTTGTCAAGAATGCCAACTGTGCAATGTTTCAAATTATTACTTGCACAGTCAATGAGGATGTCTATTACGTGCCGCGGTTCAGTGGCAATCTATTCGCGATTCCATCTAAATGCTCGCCACCTAGCGGACGCTCTTGGAACCTGCCGATCCAATGTCGACCTTGAAACGCGGTATGTTATCGCATTACCGCGCGTTGTAAAACAGCTCTATAGTTCCTTAATCGACGCCATGCCGCCTCGAGCAGCCCGAAAAAGAAAAAAAAAGGTCTCATCAAAAGACTTTTCTTTCATGCCTCATTGCGTGTCATCGCGATGCAAAGACAGCAACACGTCGTTTCATCGGTTCTCCAAAGAAGCAGACGACACTTCGCGCGGGGCAACATGGATTAGGAACTTGCGCATCGGCAAGAAGGTGGCGGGAACTACGCTAGTTTGTTCCAGGCACTTCGCTCGCGACGATTTCTTCCTCCCCGGTGAGTACACAGATTATGTGTACGTGCGCTTTTATTATCACGCGCGCTTTTCAGAGAGCCGGAGTGTAGTTTAGGCAAGCGCGTGAACGAAATAGCGACATTATTTGTACGAGTATATCTGGTAACGTTTTCTGAACTTGTCAACGCTCAACTTGAACCACGGTAACATTATTTCTGGCGTACTTTGGCCCGCATGCATTATAGTAAGTACATATAAAGCGAGTGCTTGCCTTGGTTCGCCGCCTTCGTCCCATGCGCGCACTGCGCCCCGTAATCTGTCTGGTGGTTATAGAAGTAATGTGTGATCGTTCAAGGTAGCGCGTTTGCATTTCCAGTTCATATAGTGGCAATTCAGGATTTATTGCGCTCGTTCCAACTTGAGCCCTGTAGCTGTTCACAGCGCCTCTAAGTTTGTTTTCTGGCACTGCGCATACAACTGAACTCTTTCAACAAGTTTATAAGTGACGCATCTGTGCTCAATGGATCAACGCCGCGCACAAGTGCTTGCATCTTTCGGAGAGGCCTGCTACGCATAAACACCTACCTTCTTCAACTTCAGGCTCGCTGGAAAGCCGCTTTATCCTTAAAAAACCTGATGCGGGTCTCCGAACAAGTGCGACGCTTGAACGTACAGCGCAATTATTTCCTGTGTTTCGCCGCTAAAATCCTTTAGGCCGATTAATATCAGATGTTCGGCAGCAAGAACCCTTTCGCCTTCGACGAAGCATCGTGATTCGACCACGCAGTCAAAGAACCTTAGCACAGCGCTAAGCGAAAGCGCGGCCGTGACCCTGGATGTAGACGCCATCTTTGTTTATCTGAGCAAGTTGCCAGATGAAAAACGTTTTCTGGAGTTGCGATTACTTGGATGTTGTGAGTTGTGGCGCCTTTTTATGAATGCGGTATGGGGTGCGTATTTCACTCACGTAAAATGTCCACGTCTGGGCTTATATTCACTATCAAATATTGAATTTCTGTGTGAGAGGGAGAGCAGGGCACACCAAGAATATTTCGTCATGTTGCATACGTTTCACTGGAATAATGGTGTATTGAGAACGATGTAGAACAGCGAATGTCTTTAGAGGCTATTTTGGGCCAGTGCGCTTCTCTTCGTCAAGACAACTACAATGCTAGCTACACAGTACAGAACAACATTACGTCGGCGATACCACACTACGGGAAATTCTAATTAGAAATTTGACTACTTATAAGAGAACAAAACACTTGACGGATTTTTGGGTATTGCGTCCCAAAACCAGTGATGAATATGTGAGACACCTTAGTAGTGGAGAACTCGGGAAATTTTGACCACCTGGAGTTCTTTCACGTGCACTCACATCGCACAGTACACGGGCCTCAACATTTCTCCCACATCGAAATGGAGCCGCCGCGGCTGGGATTCGATCCCGCGACCTTCCGATCAGCAGCCCAGTACCATAGCCACTAGACCACCGTGGCGGCGCTGAACAAACCATTTGGCACTGCATATAAAAGATGCATAACAACAAGCATAACGCGCACATTAGCGAAGAACTTGATAACTAACATTGACGTGCTTTTGATCACTCAGTACTCATGACAAAAACAAGCATTCACGGCATGCGCTGTTATTTTGCGCGGTACTTCTGGGTGTTGAGGATAAAGAACCCGTGGTTTCTTCTTCCTCCTAGGCTTTTAGTACGAAAGAGCGAATTTGGCTGGTGAAGCAAAACGATAATTTTGGAGCCATTGATTGTCTATACTGGGTACCCAACAGGAAGCAGGGAAACGAATATTCTTTCTATGAATGGTACCGAAAACGACCACAAATGTGAGTGTTTAAAACAACTACACCTAAAATTCAGCAGTAGACTTCTACCGACTTCATCTAAATTATTGACTTGATTTAAATTACATTAATAAGTTCGAACCCCGCAGAAACGTATAGAAAAAAAATCAGAGGAAAAATATCAGAAAAAAATCTTCTGTACTTGCCAAGCTATCACTGCCATTGCAATACTTAACTCTCTCCTATTTATTTAAAGGAAAAGCTTCTTAAAATATGCCATCTTTGTGAATGCTACCAATTCAACTGGCATCAGGACCAGGTATCACTATGAGAAAGGTAAGTCACCAAAGGAGCATGGAACACACACTTCTAGTTTAGGCCATTACTTTGTACAGGTGCTTACCTCCGGTGATGCAAATCCATTCGTATTTTGTTATGAAATGTTCCTTCCACATGCTGTTATCTTGAAAGTATTGTAGTATGAGATGTGACATAATGTTGCTGTTTAAGCGTCCAAGTGTCTCATCGCTTTGAAAATTTTCCAGTGAAGTGTGTCTATTGTTTAAAGTCTTGATTTTCGATCATATTACACTAAAAAGCAAATGCTCACCCTTCAAACAGCATTTGCGCCTGGCACTCTCAAGAAGAGAACTTGCCCTTGTAGAGCGAGCTCCGCTCGCGCGAAGTGGATAACGGATTGTGCTATATTCTTGGGGCGTCGGAAAAAAGGCGAGGTCATGTATAGGTGCTGGAAAAGCGCGCAGGAGTCCAAGAGTTCCAGAACGCAAGAACTGCTGGGCGAACCAGCGAGCATCGACGCCAGCAATACCAGGACTATAAACATTAGCGCCCCCTGCCTTAAGTTGCGCAAGGCTGAGTCACAGAGAAGCTGGTGGCGATCGATCGATTCATTCTCCCGGTTATTAACTGTTGCCTATTCTTTAGCCCAATGGACGCGCACAAAACTTATCCGTGCGACTCAGGTGACAGTCTGCTGTACGCGTATGCGCTTGCTCGACAGGGGAAGGGGGGGGGGGGGAGGGGTACGTGGCTGAGCGCTGCGCGTAGCGAAGGTGGAGCAAGTGTCGATGATGTTCCCATAGAGTTAATATATTGACTCTAGAGAACAAGCTTCTCATAGGGCCCGAGCATCTGTAGGTGAGGGGGAGTCTCTCCTGTAAGCGCCGCCAACACGCAACGCTCGCTTATGTTACAAGATGGTGAGTCGTCGTCCATTCTCGAAACGGCATTAATCCTGGCAACCACATATGTCAACGCACAGCGTCCAAAATAGGCTACGCGGAGTTTTATTGATGTAGGCCCCAAGCGCAGAGGAAACCACGTTATCGCGCCCTATCATTGTCTCCCCATATTCTGTTCGCTATGAACACCAGCGCGGAATGCAAGATAACGCAGGACAGTGCACGCACGCGTGTCTTCTTTGGTCTACAGTAGGTTATGAGCACGCCTCACAAGCACACGAACTGCAAGTGGGACCCCTGCTGTCATAGACTAAGTGAGACTGGGAGACATGTGTGTCGCGTTCGCTTGCTGTACGGCCGCAGCCGGGTCATTCGAACAACCAACCTTAGCTCTTTCGTTCGCCAGGCGACAAGTTATCGTGATGCTGTCGCATAAATTAAACTCAAGCGGTAACATGCACTTTCACGATACACACCTTGAACTACGTGCCTTACGGCACTGATGGCGATCATGTAAATCCCTGGTGCACCAGACGTTTTTGACCGGGTACCTAAATGTACTGGCCTCCCATTCGCAGCCGCTTCCTTATGCAGGATGTGGCCGGCGTGAATTTAAATGGTCTGGCCACGTCGAACAACTAATATTGCTATGACAGCCTTTAGTGTCTATCGCTTGGTTTAGCCTGTCTTACCTTATGAGTGTAATGGCAATGTGGCGACGCAGCTTAGGCATTTTTTTTCTTGCAGTGATCTCTTTTGTGTTTGTACTTTATTATCGTATTTTCTTAATCCTATTGCGTGTTAAAGAAGGCACCATTATTGAAGGAAAATTTGTCTGTTCATACTGGAACAACTGTACTGCCGCGGGTTTGTTCCAGCGCGGACAAAGTTGAAGTTGCAGGCGCTTTCGGGCTGATCGCGGCGACGAAGAAAACGTTCGGTTCTGTTTTGGACGAGCGATAAAGTGTTTTTGCTTGTGTTGCTCCTGTGCCTCGTTGTGCCTTGTGCCTCGTTGATTACGCGTCGTTACAATATTGGATATTCAAAGGTGGACGATCGCATTCAATTTGTCGCACACCTTTAGTGTTTAGGAAAGTTTTGTCAGGCTCGATGTTGGCATTTATTTGAAATTTTTAATATTATCGCACTTTGACAAACCGGCGGAATGAAAAAAAAAGCAACACCGAGAACGAGGCTATCCAGCTTTCCCCAAACTGGTCATTTTATATTTGAATACAACAGACTGCTGCAACTTGGTTGTAGATCGCGAAAACCTGTCGCTCTATTCATATTCCTCCCATGATTGTATATGATTATGAATTTCATAAGTAGATTTCCTCCTTAGACCCTCAGAAAGTCTAACAATTTCCAAAAAAATTCTAATGCTGCAGAATATAAAGGGCCATTGGAAACACTCAGGTATTGGTCGCCGCAGGAAAAGTGCGGTGTTTTTACTCTGCCAGGTAAGCGCCATTTTTAAATATATATTGTTGTATTGCTACTTCGTTACTGCGTAGATGCTGTTTACGAATGAATGTGCTGTGAAAAGCTTTGCGTCACAATGTCTTCCACGAAAGCATTGGGCGTTATTTTAAAGCTGGATCGATGTGTGGAACGCCATCTTAGGCTACTTTCAACCGGCAACTTGAAGCTAGAGATGAGGGGAAGTCGTGCGTTTGTGTCATAACTACTCTGAAGGCTGCACCGGTACTTAAAATACTGCCTTCAAGATTTCGCTTGCCTGCAGGCGTGAGCAGGTCTTTTGGGCCACGTTCAAATACAGACACTGAGCGAACGGCAATATTACGTGACTCCCAAGTAGTTGTCCATCCTGGGTGTACATGCCCGTCTAACATTCATGTAGGACGAGAATGCGATACGCCAGTCGTCCCGTACGATGCGCACTGTAGTTTTAACCCGACACTCGACTCACGCGGGACACGTAGGCGCATCATCTGCATTCTTAGAATTTCCGTTCATTTGGAGTTATGTGGATGCTCTGAACAAAGAGAGAAGCTCAGGGGAAGATGGATGCTTTAATCGATGAACAAATCGCAAAATACGATTTAGAAGAGGGAATGTCGCAGGAGACATTCCCTGTTCTAAATCATATTTTGCGATTTGTTCATCGGTTCTGAAGAGATAGTGAGTCAGGGTCAGAGGAGTAGTAAAAGTGTATTTATTGGTCTTCATAACATCAAGTAATATGGAAATACCATCATCATCATCATCAGCCTGTCTACGTCTACTGCATGGCAAAGACGCTTCCCATGGATCTCCAATTATCCCTGTCCTATGCTAACTGGGGGCCCAATTTATCCCCGCAAACTTCCTGGTCTCCTCTGCCCACCTAACTTTCTGCCGCCCCCTGTCACGCTTGCCTTCTCTAGGAATCCACTTTGTTACCCTTAGCGACCAACGTTTTCTGGTCTTCGCATTGCATGGCCCGTCCACGTCCATTTCTTCTTCTTAATTTTTATTAATATGTCCCTAACACGCGTTTGTTCCCTAACCCACTCCACTCTCTTCTTGTTCCTTAAATTTACACCTACCATTTTCCGTTCCATAGCTCGCTGCTTCGTCCTCAATTAAGCTGAAGCCTCTTAGCTAGCTTCCAAGTTTCTGCCCCGTAGGTGAGTACCGGTAAGGCGTAGCTGTTATGCACTTTCCTTTTCAGACACAATGGTAAGCTACCATCCATTATCTGACAATGCTTGCCGAATGCGCTCCACCACATTCTAATCCTCCTAATCATCTCAGCCTCATGATTCGGATCATGGGTCACTACCTGGCCTAAGTGTACATATTCACTTACTACTCCCAACGCCTCGCCAGCTATCTGAACTCGCTGCGCTTGCCCAAGGCTATTGAACAGTACTTTAGTTTTCCGCATATTAATTTTCAGGCCCACTGTTATACTTTGCCTGTTTAGGTCAGTAATCATGCTTTGTAATTCATCTCCCGAGTTACTTAGGAAGGCAATGTCATCAGCAAATAGAAGGTTACTGAGGTATTCCTCGTAGATGCCGCCAAATGGTGAACTCAACGGTATTCGAAGATTTCAACAAGGAGCCCATCGCATGATGTTACCATTGCCCGGGCCTAGGCATTATTTATTTATTTATTTATTTATTTATTTATTTATTTATTTATTTAAATATATTTGTAATTACGCATTTATTCATTTATTTATTTATTTACAGATACCTTACAGGCCTCAACCTAGGCATCCTGTAAAGCGGCGAAATACAAAAATAAAAATTAGTTTCGCACCCAAGACACAACACAAGTTCAGCTTGTGTAAGTGGGGGTGGTATACAAATACAATACGGGCAATGAAGAAAGCGTTACATGGGTAGAAATACACACGGGCATTATGCAGAAAGCGGAGATTTTCGGTTTACGCTAGACAGCTGCGCATACCGAAACCCACAGGAACAGCCTCCAGAGGACAAAAAAAGAAAAAAAAAGAACGCATGAATGAAGGCTTTCAGCGATATCACTGAAGTGTTTGGGCAGGTACTCGCGAAGCTACTCGCCAACAGGTACTCGTGAATCAGTTGAGGTGCGTCAGCCTACTCCCATATCGCATCAGATTATCCTAGACCAGTACAGTTATTTTCTTCAATCTGTGGGGTATTATAGGGGTCTTCATTGATTACTACAAAGTTATCATAACCATAATAAAGGGAATTTGCGTGTGCCTCTGCATTACGCGGTCCCGCTGAAACGCACCATGGCGCCGTTTTTAGAAGCGGGCCACTCTGCAACGTGGTGCTTCACCATTCTATACACAGCAATGTTAGCTTACTTGAAGCGAAGCACAAACACATGAACACGGCAGTAAAATATACAGATGCTTCGACACACACCATGAATAGGATGTTCTGAAGAGTATCAGTAATAAGTACAAAGAATTTCTTAGCAAATTTGAGTTCTTTAACGATATCTATCTATCTATCTATCTATCTATCTATCTATCTATCTATCTATCTATCTATCTATCTATCTATCTATCTATCTATCTATCTATCTATCTATCTATCTATCAGAGCACGGAGCGGCCTACGTCTTAGTGCTCTGTCTCGTCCGCCTCGTGGAAACCAAAATTTGGTGGGGTATAATGGTGGGGTATATATGTGCGACAAACATGAATTATTCATCTTTATAATATTAACGTGACATGCGTGCCACGTACGTTACGATGACGATACCGCAGTCATTTGTGGCCCATACCAGTAGAGCTCAGCCCATGGTGTACAGGCATGCGCAACAGGTGTTTGAATTTTTTACAGGTTAAGTCGATGAAAGGCCATCTAAAGTATGCATTCCACGTATCATTGGAAAACACCAAAGAAAGGCGCACCGTTTGTCAAACCTTGCAGTAGCAATATGAAAAGAAACACACATGTTAAGACGAAAGCGTTAGGATTCTCGAAGGCAAACTATACAAAGCGGTAGGGGAGTGGGAATCGAACGAAGGCCCCCAAAGTGCCTAACATCCACTCTAATACTAGGATACGGCAGCCCCTCCCACACGTTCTGCATGTTGTAAGTAAACCTATTGCGCCAGCAGTTCTGATGATGCAGCTTCAGTAACGTGAACTGCGCTTCTAGTGTGTGTTAAACGCTATCATAACAATGTATTAAAAAGCTCGTGTTCTGTAAAAAATTGGCATGCTTTCGTCCAACTTTGCTGGATATCGTACGAAAACTTCAACTAGCGACACTTATGATACGCACGTCAGCTCATCAAGGCATGCACTTCTTTTCGGAAAAAAGAACAAGAACAAAACAAAAAAAAAAAAACCACAGGCGTCTGGGCACTAACATGAGTACCAACTTGACGTCGTACCATTCATTCATCACGGTGCCGCCCACGTTCCTGTTTAGTTACGTTAAGCATGCGCCGCACTTGGCTGAATGCTGAACCATCCGCCATAGGAAATATTCTCACTCACTGCTTCGCCTGGCCCAGATTTCCACAATGCGTGGGATCTAAGGGATTTTTAGAAATCACGAAAACTTATTTCTCAATCTCTTCCAGACGGCAAATGCAAGCAGCGAGTGTGGAACTCAACCGTCTGGAAGACAGAGGAGTGTGACAAAGCCTACGAAAGTCTTTGCCCTGGTTGGAGCCAGCAAGTGTACAAATACAGTTGCCTCAATCCAGATGTTATTTGCATTGGTATACAGAATTGCTGAATGCGATGAAGGAATCAAAATAAATAATCTAAAATGTTATTCTAACTGTGCTCAATGCGCGAAAGAACGCAAGAAGCTCAC
>CM023491.1:39612357-39648340 GCA_013339685.2 Hyalomma asiaticum
GAATCACATATATACAACCTCACGTCATCAAAGGGAAGCTGCGTCAGAGTTCTAGCTGAAGGAACAGCCAAGAACCCTCAGCTTGAGTGGTGTTTAGGGCGCAGTAAATACCTCGAAATGTTTCTCTGGATCGTAGTGCTGTAAAATTTTCATCGGTGATGTTAAAAGTTAAGGGATGAAAGCAGATGGTATTTAAAGGCTTGCTATTTTTATGTGCGGTGCTGGTGCTATGTGCGGCGGTGGTGTTTTATATGCGGTGCCGGTGTAAGGGTGGACAGCCCTTACGGCTCCGACCTAAAATCCTGCAGCCAGGGAAACTTGGCGCTTTTATTTGACACTGGTGACGAGGACATGAACACAACGCTATTCTGACACACGCTCGTGTGGCAGCCTGATTTACCTGAGTTTCATTATTATACATTTTATGTCGAGTAATGAATGATGTGTAAACGTACAGAACGAAAAGTACAAGGTTGGGAAACCAATGTTCCCCCGAAATTGTTGAAAGTGTTATTGTTCCCACGAGATTGTTGAAAACAATTAAGAATAGCGAATATCGTTTGAACGCGTACTATGCAACAAGTGGACTTGTCTTCGCCAAGACAGCAACTGACTCATGACGATGCCAAGTCCATTTGTCGAAACGTTGACGATGACGATTTCTTGGAACCCATTAGTACGAACGACTTCGCGGAACGACAACGAGCTGACCCAGAGCCAAATGAATGCTGGAGCGAGAGCACGTCAGAGAATATTGTGCACATTTTCGTGTATTTGGCGCGTTCCATAACATATTTTTAAGAATGCTTATGTTGACGGCTCAACGCTGCCAATATATGCGTCAGCATATGTCAACTGGAGCTGTCAACGGCCAGGCTTCGGCTTTTTCAGACGGCTGGCCGGAAAAAGTGCTCGAGCGACGACCATTAAACAGGGCTTTCCAAATCCATAGCCTCCGAGATCTCAACAAGACCTATTTCCGTGGCTAGGCCCTGTCTAGGCAATGCATACTGTACTAGCAAAATACAGTGCTGCGTACTAGGAAAATATTATAACTCATGCTTCGAAAATGAGAGAAGCGGAAAATACCACTTCAGAGCAAGCAAGGAGAGCTGCATCTGGGAAGTTTTCGCCCCTAATTAACTTACTAGGCCAAATGCTTTAACATTGAGACATCGTTCAATTATATAGTTTACAGCAATGTTTGACTTTCTGCACGTAGGTTGATCTTTGGAAGCATGTCCTTGGACACGGCGAACTAAAGGTTCGCTTAGGTTCAACGCTCTGGTATTCGCTGCTCGATTCTCAGAAAAGTTCATTAGTTCAGTGAAGTCCTTTCACTCGTTCGCTTAGTTTTATGCCGATTCGATAAAATGAATGTGTTGAAAACCTGAATCTCATGCGCAGAGTAAACTTGTCTTTCATATATGCTGCTCATTGCTCGTCAGCAGTAGTATTTAAGCCCAATTGCTTTAGCGAGCGCAGCCAATCATGGGTTCGGGACCACGAATATTTTGTAACACTCACATTATAGAATTTCCATGTGTGTCTTATTTTCGGGGTCAGGTGCAATTGATGAAAATTTGTCTAAGGCTGCAGCAAGGAGTTCCATTGCCCGACTGGAAAGAATGATTACATAGTGGTCAAACGGCTAGAGCGAAGCATTCCGAGAATGGCGTCTCGGACTTCGTCTAGTTAATGCATCGGATTACTCAAGCAATTTCCGGATATGGGAAGTTTCCATATTATGTTTATGTTATAAACAAGCAAGTGTAAATGTTATGTGCGCTCATAAACACTGTCACTATATGGGTTATCATCAGAACAATAATATGCGGCCCTTAAGTGCTTCTCGCCCCCCCACGGTGGTCTAGTGCCTGTAGTAGTCGGCTGCTGATCCGGAGGCCGCTGGATCAAATCCCGGCTGTCGCGGGTGTATTTCGATATAGGCGAAATGTTGAGGCCCGTGTGCTGTGCGATGTCTCTGCTGGATTGTATTCCTACGCGGCTGAAAGCACGCTCCCGCATGATGCGCCGATTCATTGTGCCTGACGCATGTGTATGGAACCACGTGTCGTTGACGTCACGCTGGTTCTTCTTAAACTGGTGTTGAAATAAAGGCGGCGCTTTTTCGCCTGCCTGCGAGTTGGACGACAGTCAGCTCCGGTCTTTCGCCGATCACGCACTGATAGCGACGGGCGCCGCTACGACATGGTGTCAGTAGTGGTGCAATCCATGCAATTTTAAAGGCGATTCGAAAAAGTCGATCGAGACATCGTCAGAAAAGGAGGCTGCGATGGCCACTGCATCGCCGCCGGCCCTTCAGCAGCCGTCGCCGCTGCACTTCCACACTACCTCGGAGCTGCGGGCGTGGATAGTGCACTTCAGCGGCTCTCGCTATGCATCGGGTCCGAACGAGCGCTCGGAAGAGGCACAAGTGCGCACTCTGTTTTATACCATCGGCCGACAAGCAAGGGACGTCTTCGCCGCCTTCAATCTTTCTGCAAAGCATTCGAAGAAATTCGAGCTGGTCAAGAAGTTCGTCGATTGCTTCATGAAGGAGAGCAACATTGTCTCCGGGAGCGCTTGCTTTCACAAGCGGCACCAGATGCCTGGCGAGTCAATTGTACAGTTTATGACTGCTTTACCCGTCTTGGCAGACAAATACGACTTCGGAGAATTCAAGAAGCACCTCATCAGGGACTGGCTCGTCGTGGGCCTGTGGGATAAAAAACTTTCCGGTTCACTGCAAATGGATCCCAAGCTATCTCTCGCAACGGCCTTGGTGAGGGCCCGCCTAAACGAGACCGTTCAGCAGCAGGAAAAAGAACTTCGAAACTCCAACGAAGTTCACGACTACACACCGTGCAAGGCATGTGAGGACGGCTACGTTGACGCCGTGGGCTACCGCAGGAAACCGCAACGCAGCAAAGGAACACGGCCAGCGTCAGCTCGTTCGACGGATCATACATCTGCGGAGGCAACTCGCACGCAAGGACACCCTGCCCAGCGAGTGACCAGAGGTGCTTCAACTGCGGCTTAAAGGGACAGTTCGGGAACGTGTTCCTCAAGGGGACTTCTCCAGGCCACCAGCGAAAGGTACGAGTGTCGTCTGTACAAAACGACACTGGGGAGATCTTTTTGGGCGCAGTCGAGGCGCCTGGCGCCAAAGCGCGTTACATTCAGGTATTGCTTAACTCGGTGCCGTTTTCGCAAAGGTCGATCGACTCAGGCGCAGAGGTGTCCGTAAATGCAGCGTCGTTTCCTGGACTACCCACGAGTTTGGAAAAGGCCGACCAACTCTTAACAGGCGCTAGCGGTGACCGCCTAAATTTTCTGGACAAATTTCAGGCTGATATATTTTGGAGGGGACAAAGTTCTCGCGAAACGTATTATGTGGACGGTCCTTTGCGTCATGTACTGCTAGATTTGCCGGCTCTCGAAAATTTGGGAGTCATCAAGTTCGTTGACTCTGTGGCTCACAAGGAACGCAACTACGAAGTTTTGTACCCTCAGGTTTTTAACAACTTAGGCACTATGCCCGGGGAGTATAAAATAGGGCTTAAGCCTGACGCTATTCCATATGCAATAAGCCCACCACGCAGGATTCCTATACCGCTTCAGAAGCCTGTAAAACGAGAATCCGGTAAGATGAAACAAATGGGCGTCATTCGTAAAGTCGATGAGCCAACGGAGTGGTGTGCCGGCATTGTGCCTGTAAAAAACACTCGGGAGGCGTAAGGATACGTGTAGACCTTACGCAGTTGAACAAGTTTTTCTTAGGAGAGAGATACACATTACCTACGGTCGACAAAGCACCGGGCTGACTTGCCGGTTCAAAATGGTTTTCCAAATTAGACGCAAATTCCGGCTTCCATCAGGTGCGAATTAGTAAGACCACAGAAGAGCTGACGATGTTCATTGCGCCGTTTGGGCGGTACTGCTTCATTAGGCTGCCATTCGGGAATACATCAGCTCCAGAGTATTTTCAACTAAGAATGTCGGAAATCCTGACAGGCCTTCCTGGCGTCGGCAACCTCGTGGACGATGTTCTCATATTTGGTGAGAGCAAAGCGCAACATGACTCTAGGCTATCGAGCATCTCAACTAAGCTGCCCCAGTATAACGTTACCCTAAACAAAGCAAAGTGTGTGTTCGGTGTTCGAAGTATAAGCTTTCTGGGCCACTTGCTAAGCGAGGAAGGCATACAAGCAGATCCGGCCAAACTCAGGGCCATTAAAGAGCTGAAAGCACCCCCTTATATATATAAGAATTACGCTGTGTTCTGGGCATAGCCAACTGCCTAGGCCGTCTTTTGCCAAACTTTGTGCAAACAACTGCCCCACTAAGGGCCCTTTTACAGAAAGAGACCGAATGGGACGACAATGCGGGGACTCAGCGCCCAAGTGGACCGCCATTTCCCTCTGTGACGCACCATTCCGCAGGCTCAGCCGCCGTTTCAATCCAAGCCGAGCCGCTGCCGGGCGCGCTTGCGAACGGCCGTTCGCAAAGCGTTCGTTAACCGTGCGTAAACCTTTCGCTGAGCGATGGGCCTCGGGCATCGTTCTCCTCATAGCAGACGACACGCTCGGTTTGAAAATGATTGACAGGGAATTGACGTCAATTCGACGACACCGAAATCTCGGGACCCCGGAAGGCTCGACGTTCCACAAGTTGCTACAGGTGGCGAAAAAAAAGCAACCGCGGCGCGTTCCATCAAATTGCGCGTAGAGTGGAACTACAAACCTATCTCCATATTTTATTTTGCAATTTTCCTGCTAGGGGCTCTCAATAAGGCGAAAAGGCGTAGGCGCCGGAAACAAAGCGGCCATATCACATCTAAACAATGGTGATAGTGCATGCGGCACCATCTCTACACCTTATATTTCAGTTTAGGTCGCCAGCGCTACCCTTGTTTTTCGTTGCACTGCTAAGGGTACAGTTTCTCTTCTCTAATTTGGTTATAGGTAGGTGTTCCATGGGCACGTCCCGCGGATGACGACACCGGAGCGGCGCTGGCCAATCGCGTGCGGCGATTCCGAACGCTTTCGCGAAAATACCACCCCCGATCGCCCCCCTGACCTTCTCGGAAGTGTCGTCTTTCGTCAAAACATCTGTTCAAGGGCTTCAAATGGGCGACAACTTTGTTAACAGAACGTGCATCGCGCATTCTGGTAACAAATTTGACATAGCACTTGAAGCTTCGTTACCTTTAGCTTGAGGAGCTATGATTTCAACTTCAGTACCTTCTGCCAGAGTGGTTAAACGACCATTTCCCGTCGTGATTGATGAATAAGCTTTTTTTCGTGGTCCATTACCACTAAGGTTTCTTGATTTTTGTTCATGCGCGAGTATTCTAAATGCCACACACGACAACCACTTCTATTTTGCAAAAGGGGGGATGTGCTGGATTGTATTTTCATGCGGCCGAAAGCACGCTCCCGCATGACGCGCCGATTCATTGTGCCTGACGCATGTGTATGGAACCACGTGTCGTTGACGTCACACTGCTCCTACTTAAACTCCTGTGGGGGCTTTTTTCACCTGCCTGTGAGTTGGATGACGGTCGCCTCTGGTTTTTCGCCGGTCACTCACTGATAGCGGCGGGCTCCGTTACGACAATGTCAGTGCACATTAAATAACCCCGGTGGTCGAAATTTCCGGAATGCTTGACTACAACTTCTCTCGTAATCAGATCGTGGTTCTGGGTCTTGAAACACCAGAGATCAATAGATCAATCAGTCATGAAAAAGTTTATTCGGAATTTTCATTCTCTTGATTTGGAACCGAACCAAAGAAGGCAGGTTTGTTTTTTCGTCCCCTTTAATTGCTTTTTACTTACTCCATAGTAACAATATTACAATTAAGAAACGTAAGTCACTTCCTCTGTGCTTCCCTAGGCTTCCCTATCTCGTGGTTCATTAATGCTCTCTCTCTCTCTCTCTCTCTCTCTATATATATATATATATATATATATATATATATATATATATATGACCGAATAAAAATTGAGGAATCCGCTGTATTTTGCGTTTGAAGAAGAGGGTGACGGAGGTTCAATAGACAACTTTTACTAAATTTTTGGCAGGTGATCCTGCGTTCGCCAGAGTAACATAGGCTGCGTGACAGGCAAGGCATATATACTTTCCGCATATACAAGGCCGTGTCACCACTAGTAGCCTTTCCGGTGAATTATGATTGCCTACCGACTCCTGCACGCAGAAACACAACTTAAACGTTCGACGCGGTCGAATCGTGAACGGACACCTTCAATATTTTGTGGACAGCCCCTACATAAGTACATGATAGCGAAAAGCACAGACAGTCACTGGCGCAGTGAGTAAATAAACGGGATAAGTACCCAAAAGCATGTTTCGTATTTCAACAACGCGAGGAAAAATGTGTGATTGATGTGCATGAGACCGTGCTACGGGGCAGTGCTTCATGGCAACATACAAGTCAGAGAACCCGGAGTTACGATTTGTTCTTTGTGTCCTCCTTGATGTGGATGGGGGCCGTTCAAGGACATAGGTGATTGGCGTCGATGGAGCAGGAGGCAGGTTGGAGGTAATGAAACTTGAAGATATGTTGTAGCAAAATATTTACAGATATGTACAGCCTGTCGATGCACATTGACAACACAAACATTCATAATCATCATCAGCCTGTCTACACCCACTGCAGGGCAGAGGCCTCTCACTGATCCCCAATTATCTCTGTCCTCTGCTAACTGGGCCCAATTCATCCCCGCAAACTTCCTGATCTCATCAGCCCACCTAGCTTTCTGCCGCCCCCTGTCACACTTGCCGTCCCTAAGAATCCACTCTGTTACCCATAATGACCAACGGTTGTCTTGTCTTCGCATTACATGGCCCGCCCACGCCCATTTCTTCTTCGTAATTTTTATTAATATGTCCGTTACAAGCGTTTGTTCCCTAACACACTCCACTTCATCTTGTCCCTTAAGGTTACACCTACCATTTTCCGTTCCGGAGCTCGCTGCTTTGCTCTCAGCTTAAGCGGGAACCTCTTAGTTAGCCTCCAAGTTTCTGCCCCGTAGGTGAGTACCGGTGAGATGCAGCTGTTATAGACTTCCCTCTTCAGAGACAAAGGTTAGCTACCATTCATTATCTGACAATGCTTGCCAAATGCACTCCACCCCATTATTATCCTCCTTGTTATCTCAGGCTCATGATTCGGATAAGGGTCTCACCTGGCCTAAGTAGATATATTCACTTATTACTTCCAATATTTCGCCAGATACCTCAAATCGCTCTGCTTGCCCAAGCCTAATGAATATTAGTTTAGTTTTCTGCATATTAATTTCCATGTCCACTATTCTACTTTGCCTCTTTAGGTCATATAATCATGATTTGTAATTCATCGCCTTAAGTACGTCGCAAGGCAATGTCATCAGCAAATCTGAGGTTCCTGAGGCGTTCACCATTAACCATTACCCCCACCTGTTCCCAATCCAGTGTTCTAAAACTTCTTGTAAACATGCTCTGAATAGCTTTAACACAAACATTAACAGCGTCTTAGTCTTCTACTTACCTGTCTTAAGTTGGAGCATAGAGCACTGTTACTACATACGACGAATCGCATCTCACTGCCCGACCACCAAGTGGTTGCGGCCGAGACCACGTTTGCCTCGTACGGAGTCCTGCTGATCTATCAACTCAGTGACTGCAGCCTAGACTGAAGGATAGTGGGTCCTACACACCATTGAATACATCGCGGTAAAACAAAGAAAAGGGGAGAGGACCACTGCTCGTCCGCCTCAACATTCTTTTAGCCAATCCGTTTAGCGGTTAATATAAGCCGCTCCTTAATGGGCTACCCTTAATCTCGATACCAGTGCTTCTGCACTCTCGACAAGCGCGACAGGCCATTTATCACTCTTTCTCTATATGGCTCTCTCTCTCTCTCCTCCCGCGCTCTTAGTGGTTCCTCGCTGCGTGGATACTTTCAAAGTTGCTTACCCATTTCTGGGCCCGTTATCCACAGGCCCGCCCTCTCACCGATCACCCGAAGTGACAGCATAATGCATACCGTTCCTGGTAGCAATCTGTGTTGCCGTAGACTCCGTATCCGGATAATCGGAAGCGGTGTCGGTCTTTAATTGTGGACACGTCTCAACTGACCCTTTGACGGTTAGGCGAATTGGAAGCGCTGCCTGTCTTTAGAGTAATTGGGCGCAGGCCTCAGCTGGCCCTTTGGCGGTTACGGGAAGCAGGAAGTGATTGACAGTCAGTGCTCCGTTCGCATTCGGACAGCGCATTGCCCCGCCATGACAGTGCACACAAGCTTTCTTCAAAAAGGCCAGAAGGCTGACAAAGGGTAGCAGAGGGCCGGCGTGCCGTCATGCCCGAAAGGGGCTTTCGGGGAAGCTACTTTCTTCCAAACGAGCCCGATTTTAGAGAGCATTAGCAAGGTCGCGTCAACAGACGCAGAGAGCTGGCGCCTGTCCGCTCCATAGACGAGCCGAAAGGGTGTTGCATAGCACCCAGTGCATCGTTGTCTACTCTGCCCTGTTCACATATGAGTGGTAGAATATAACACCCGGGCTTTCGGTCATGCCGTTAGACGGCGTTTTGAATTTATGAATTAAAAATGATCCCTTAAGTTCGCGTTCATGATGTGAGTTGAACCCTGATTCAAGTATTGCGGCTTCAATGTTACTAAAGGAATGACCTGCGTAAGTGACATGCCTTGCAACAGGCAAATCAGGAAGGGCATTCACATGAGCTTTGTGATCATTAAAATTTTACGTAGATCCTATCTCCATTTGACCTATCTATTGAAGATGGCAGATGGAGTGTTCTATCAAACCGACGTTTGCTGTGTCGCAAGTGAAATTGGACTAAGATTTGCAGCGGTGCTAGTAGTCACATTTGTCGTTGTCATGTGCGCGCACACTTTTCACCGTGGTTTCATGCAAGGATGGCCTCCAGGCGTCTGGGCATTGTCTTTAGGATTCATTGTAGAAGAAGTTATATCTCGCATATTTTTTCCCTCGCATATGGACAGCCGATGGTGGCTTCCGAAACCCTCACGCAAGGCGCTCGCTTTGCTTAAGTATATTGTTATGTTTTCTGAGAAGAGGTGCCAAATTAGGGACGGATGCGCTATGGGTTCCAACCAGGGTAACCTCTGAATGATTATGAGAACTGTCTTTAGGACGGACGGGTGCTCCGCCGTGTATTGCGTAAGCGTGATTCACTGCCTCATCAATTGATTTGGGCAGATATTTCTATAAAAGGAGAGCATTGCGCAGTCGATCACAATGTCAAAATCAGATGGTTCTGAGCATATCCGCTTAAATCGTAAGGCCTGGCTGTCAAGGTGCAGGATTTGTATTGTATTGTGCGGCTGCTTTGAAAGTTTAGGTACCTCTGGCGGTCGGTCGGCTTGTGGTACAGCGTGGTGCTTATGTTCGTACATGCATAAGCGGTGACATCTAGGAAGTGGATACTTCCATGTGAACACGCGTGCATTTTCCATGAAAATCAACCATTTCTTTCTTCTCAACAAATATAATGATCACTTTTACTCACTTTGCTATGTTTTTCATCTATTCCTTTCTCTTTTGAATATCTCCTCCACCTATCCTATGCCTCCCTTTCTCTTTTTTGATGTTTCTTTCCTGTTCTTCACTTTGCTTTTCTTCACCAACACTGATGTAGCGCTGTCACTCTCACTACCACTGCCATGTGGCATTGGGCTTAGGTCAAATTATTCGGTAGTGGTCGAGGGCAACCGTAAGTAAAGGTGCTTTTCATTCTGCACAACACGCTACTTTTGTTATTTCTTTCTTTTTCGCGTTTACTTTCTTCCATCCGTATTTTTTTCTTTATTATCCTTCACATAACCATTATCATATACCAGTATGAGTAGTACGTCAAGGCCAAAAGTGGTATCGCTTTTCCCTTCGTGACATCGCTGTTCATTGCGGGCGACATCATGCAAAACCTACATTACTCCATCCTGTCCATTACACTGCGCAGTTTACTCTCCCTTAAATCGTAATATTCGGTACGGGAGCACGTTCTTCCAAATCTGCTCTCGTAGTGAAGATGTACGACAAAAGGCATCAGCAATTGCTTCGACTTACGCTTCTGCTTCTTCGTCCTGAAGACGAACTGACTCTAGATACGCGCGCGGACTATCCTGCCAAGAGTGTGCTTTGTGCCTAATCTTACCTTTAGTATTTAATATAGTTGAAGCACATGCTCAGTCTATGAGTCCTGAGGTTCCACCACATTGAAGGTCACATGATAAATATGAATTCCCAGAAAAGGTGCAGGTAATACGCCTTTGATTTAAACTCCACAAAATTCCTCCAACTTTGACCTCTTCTAAAGTGACAGCTAAAGTCGTTCAGTGCGACGTGCTCTCAGGAATGCAAGAGTGTTTTAGGAGCATGAACAACGTCATTACAATAACATGTGCTTCGGATTATAATTGATTCGACATACACCGCTATCTGCGATACACGATCTTTTCTTCTTGCTTCGAAGTCTAAAGTACAGCAATCATGTTCCTCTTAATTCTACCGCTTGTACGTCTGGCCTCCGGCTGCAGTAACAGTGTATCAATGCCTACGTTGGCAGATTATAACACCTCCTGTAAGGATTTAAAAGATGTATGTTATGATATCTAAGTACATATGCTATAGGGTTGAAATGTGTATCTGTGTTTGATATTAATTGAAAAAGAATGGCTTATTGTGTCACCAGTGACCAGCACTTTACTGGATTGCTTAGTTCTCTCACGGGGATCGTCTCTCCCACTGTCGGTTTCCCGAGCTATCCATTAGCGCAAGCCATCCTTCAACGATGTGGTGGATATTGCCACCTGGACTACCGACCTCGCATCCACAATGCCTATGTGCAACTACGCTGCACATCTCCAAGGAACATAAATGATGAAACTGGAGTGTTCTATGACGCATACGTTAAAATTCGACGCATTTCTCTGCTGATGAGATTTTTAATGGTGACCGACGATCGCGGTAGGTGCTACTCTTGTACATTGTGATTGAGTGATCTCCTGCGCTCTGGCTCGCGAAGTAACATGTTCGAACTGTTGCATCCAGCGTCTCTGATTGTAACGACTACGTTAAATATCGTGGACCCTTTGTTGGTTCAAGTGCCAAATACTTACGTCCAATTGTGAGCCAAGCTCACGCCGTCGAGAACATCTATATCAGTCGAGAGAGGTAGGTCAAGCCAGCAAGAGCTACCACTGGAACCAGGATTCTTCCCCGGCAGAGCAGAAAAACTAGGAAGACTGCGGACACAAAGAGGCATCAAACTTCCGTTGTTCATCCGCTGAAGACAGGAACGCGTGTTAAAAGGCGAACACCTACCTTGCTTCACTAAATGACCCTTCATCATTTTTTCCCGTAGGAAAAGCTCCTTGAAACACGCGAAGCTAATGAATACTACGAAAGGGCCTGCTATGAGCATTAAGTATGATACTGACAAAGGTAAGGCGACAAACGTGTCCTTAACACCCCACATGTGCATTATGTTTTTCCTTATCACAGCCGATTACTTGAACCAATGAGATGAGAGCGTTCGTTATTGTGAAAATTGTGTTGACCTGGTCAGCTTGATATTATGCCGGAATGGTTGGCTGCGGTGAATTAAAAGAAAAGGACACTTATAGCTATAAATGAGATCAGTTCGCGCAGCAGAGGAAATGATAGGAGCACTGGGCGAACACTTCGCCGTTATTCTCCTCCTCCCACTACGATGTCTCTCGTAATATTATTGCAGTTTGGCATGCAGAACCTCAACACTTCAGGTGTAACACCTTGGTGTAACAACACCTTGGTGTAAGCACTTCAACGAAGTGCTTACACCAACACACTCTTCTAAATTCCAACCGACTGTAGCATTAGGCTTGGCTGCACCAAAGGGGAATTGAGCAAATCAGAGGGGATTTCTATAGACGTCCGTGTCCAGAACATCAAACCATAAACTGTATTGCGTGCGCATTTATCGTATGTCGTTGTCCTCATGTCTGTATACCCATTATCATTCTTCTTCGGTTTCTTCGTCGGGCATTAAGCCTCAGCAGGACCAGCTGAATGAACGGGTCCCATTCGTTGTTACGACTAAAATCGTCTCCAGTATTTCAAAGTTGTGGAGGGGCGTCAAGCCTCAGACGCCCTCCGTCGTTCGAGTCCCGCATGGGGGGGACATTGAAGTCAGCGTCTTCGCCTGGGCACCTGTAGAGGTATGGTGACCTCGGACCACTGCTCTTCTTCTAGCTCTCACAGTGCCACAATGACGGCATCATCTCCATCGCCTGCGCGCATCGTAACAAGCTATCAACTCTATCCTCCTGTCTTTGCAGGCGTCCGCGGGTATAACGTCGAAGACTGGCTCGACAACTACAACCAAGTGGGTTCAGCCAACCGGTGGGCCCATAATTCAGCCGATCCTGTCTATGCACAATGCCCCACTAGTACCGACAGGGATGGGGATGGGTGTGCAGAGATGACGACGACGAACCAGTAATAAATAGGCTTAGAGCAGTACATTCGGTTGATTCTCACAGTAACTCATGCTCATGGCGGTCAAAAGACACATAGGAAATCAAACGAGGCAGTTCGGAGTACCTATCTGCCCCATTCGCGCGACGACATAGTGGTGAACGAGCCTGACTTCAACACGTCCATGAAATATAAAATTTCTCTTGGTGTTTCGTATTCAATTCTGGTTGCCTTCAAGCTAAAAACACACTCAGTTGCCGCTAAGTAAGCATGTAATCACAAGAAAACCAAAAGAAATTTCCATGAAATGTAGCAATTCGAAAAAAAGCAACGAGAAAGGAATTAACCAATAAGAAAAAAGAAATGGTAAAAAAATGAAAGGAAACTTTGGTAATAAAACCGCGCGGTACCACCGGACGAATGGAGACCCGATCCTCAATGTTGGCAACAAATACATCACTTGCAACAAATATCGGTCCACCACGCAAGTACGCTCGTATAGTGTACTGGTCGAGAAACTTCTGTGACCAAAGCCTAACTACTACAGTGCCAATTGGGGAATTGGGTTTACGTCGCGTAAACTACCAAGCTAGTACTATGGGCACACTGTTGGGCCCCTAAGCTCCACCACGCAGATTGTTACGACACACTGTGGCTTCATATGAAAAATAAAACAGATGTAGATAGGTGAAGGTGCATGGGAAAGTACTTGATATACTTAAAACTTCCCCACTACCGCACGCCTCACGCTCATGTTAACACGAAGTCCAATACGGTAGTATGTCCTTATAGTAATGACAGCGACCCTCAAGTAGTGCAATGTGCAACACAAAATTCTATACGGGGATGCTCTCATCCCTGATAGAACGTGTGATATCATGCCATCGGTGCATGTCTGTGTTGTTATAGGTCAAGATTACTCCTTCGGAACAGGCAAGAAAAGAAATGCAGAAGAACGAACGCTTAGAAAAGCTCTTGCGTGTCATATTTGCTCAGAGTTTTTAATGGCGAACAGGAGAAATTTACACAAATGCCTCTGGTTGACATTAAAACGGCAGAAAGTGTGCACATTCTGACTATCAGAAACAGAAAGCCAGGCCCGTGGAAGAAATAAATTTACAGGGACGACATGGTTGCGGTTGGCGCTATATCACACAAATTGCAGTAGGGCGGCAGCGGATGTTGCGCTCGGAGAGGGTAGGCAGAATGATAACGTCGAAGTGTCTTCAAATGTCAATGAGCCATAAGGTTATCTAATGAAAAAACTTTCGCTTGTGGGAAGTGCATTAATTTGAACTGAATTGAATTGTTTATTTTTTTTAACATAATACATGTCAAGGGACGGTACGGCTAAAGGCAGATTAACTGCCTGACAATGGCCCAACCACGCAAGTACCGTTCAACAGGGTTGTGACCATCATTAAGAAATTATACAATAGAAAGCGGAAGCTCTGCACGGAAATAAAAAGAGAAAAAAAAGCATGACATAGCGCTATTAGCAAGGGATGACGACATACATACAAAAATAATACAATCGAGTTCTTTTACAGGTCGTAAGCCACGTGATGTTAGAGGTCTTACTCATACTATGAAGACACAAAAGACAACAAATACGATTTGACAACACGCTTAAAGGGGGATGTTGATACAACTTCATACACATTGCTTAGTACTTGCGGATGTTGACTTAAGAAAGAAGGGATCACGTATTTAGGTTGTTTAGTGCCGTATTTTGTTCTGCAGAGTGGAACTTCGAAGTGGCTATGTCGTAAACTATATGGCTTGCGGTTAGTCAAGTATATGTGTGAAAAAATAGATTCACTTTGACGCATTTTTTTTTGTGTATGTATGTAGCAAGTTTGACGTTGTATAGCTGATCAACTTTTAATATCTCATTTTTTAAGAAAAGCGGTGCTGTATGATCAAGCCATGCAAGGTTTTCTATGTGTCGAACAGCTTGTTTTTGAAGGACTGTCAGCCTACATAAGTTTGTTTTGCTTGTAGTGCCCCAGACTAAGAGGCAGTAATATAGTTGAGAATGTATGAGTGTATAAGTACAGCTGATGTTTTAGCCAAGTCGGAACCAGATGCCGGATTTTATAAAACACTCGATTGGACCTAGAAATTCCAGTATGTAATTTGTTTACGTGATGAGTCCAGTTCAAATGTTCTTCGTACAATACTCCCAGAAACTTAAATACAGATACCCGTTGAATAGCGCAAGTTTCAAAACGAAGAGAAATGTCAGCGACATCGGGTTTATTCTTAGGTTTAAAAACAATGAATTTAGTTTTAGTAACATTCAACTGAAGTTGGTTGAGAGACAACCAAATCAGCAGCTCGTGCAACCAATCATTTGCCGCTGTTGCCGAGTCAGCCAAATTATGAACATAGAAAAATAAACTGGTATCGTCGGCGTAGAGAACCATTTTAGGCGTAAGTGTTATATTTACGATATCGTTAATATAAATGATAAAAAATATAGGACCCAAAATGGACCCCTGAGGTAAGCCGCACTTTATTTCCTTCATCTCTGAGCATATGCAGTTACGGCTTACAAATTCAAACCTATCTGAAAAATAAATATTTATAAGTTCTAAGGTAACGCCTCTAATTCCATATAAAGGTAGCTTTTGAAACAAAATGTGATGCTTTATAGAGTCGAAAGCTTTTCTGAAGTCAAGAAAAACTCCGACAGTATATAACCTATATTTCGAAATTGTCAATTATTTCTTTAACACTCAGCAGTGCCTCCTCTGTTGACTTATTCTTGCGAAAGCCGAATTGCGAAAGCCGCTTTTCATCGAGGAATTTGGTTAACCAAAACTTTAAGATTAATTCTAATGCTTTAGAAAAAAGAGGTAGCACAGATATTGTCCAGTAGTTATTTAGATCATTGAAGGACCACCTTTGTGCAAGACTACTACTTTGGCTATTTTCATACTAGCAGGAAAAATCCCGGTAGCTAGCGCGCTATTACATATATGACAAAGCGGGGCGCATAATATATCAGCAACATGAATAATTGGTCTCGCTTTGATTTCATCACATCCGGCTGCGCTATCTGTTTTCAAAGATTTGATTAAATTAAAAATTTCATGTGCGGTGCATGGAGAAAGAAACATGGAGTTGGTACTGTCAGATGATATATATCGACATGGATCCTTTGTAAGATTGCTTGTACCAGGGTTATTTGCAATACCCGCATGCAAGAAGTGATCGTTAAATTTGTTCACCAGTGGAGTATTGGTATATTCCACATTATCGAACGTAAGTGTGCTAGGGATCACAGTGTTTGAGTTGCCTTTGAGTTTTCGAATTGCACCCCATGTTTTTTTAGAGTCGCCTGATATCGACGCAAACACGTCTTGGTAGTACTGACTGCGAGCTTTCCGAAGATCCGAATTGAGCTTGTTCCTGAGCTTTTTATATTCCCGGATAATTGTGTCGTCTTTTACGCGAATGAACGTGTCAAATAATGTAACCCTCATTCGAATTCTGTCGTATAACTCACGGGTAACCCATGGTTTTCTAGATTTTCGATGACCTTTAACTGAATGTAGTGGAAAAGCAATGTCATACGAGTGCTTAACTTTCTGCAAGAATAAATTGTAAGATAAATTCAGATCCTTCTCGTTGTATACATCTGTCCAATCTATACTATCGACCAATGGCCTAAATACATTCAGTGCCTCATTATTAAAATTTCTTCTCAAAAAAGGGGCATTGTTTGCACGACAGTTCTTTTTTTCTTTTGGGGCGCGGTACGAAAACAAACTTTGCCGCTGATATTGTTCCGTATGCTTGACACGTGTGTAGGGCATGCTGGAGCGATTGTTCGTTTTGGACGTAGAGAGTGATGTCGTGTGCATAGGCCTTCACTTTCATGTCATAACTCCCCGGCAGGGCTAAGCCGCGAATCTGTGGGTTACCTACAATGGGTTTTAGGTACGGTTCTACCGAGAAAACGAACGAAACGGGGGAGAGGGCACATCCTTGTCGCAATCCCCGTGTGACTCTAAAGGGTCTGCTTTCACGGAAATCTAGAAATAGGGTGCTTTCTAAATTGTAAAGTTCTTTGATGGGGTTGACAAAGTCCTGGGGAAAACCGAAAGCACTTAGGACGCGAGAAATGCATTCATCTTGGATTATGTCGAAAGCTTTTTCTTCATCTAGCGATACTAATAGGCTTTGTGCAAGGCGGTTAATCGTGTACTGCATGACGTCTCGCGTTACGCAGGAATGCGAGTGAATTTCGCGTCCTAGTATTGAAGACACTGGTGCGGACTAATAAGGGATGGGAGGAATTCACTTAGTCGATGTACAAGTACTTTAGTCAAGGCCTTATAATCTACGTTGAGGAGAGTAATCGGACGCCAGTCTTCTGGACGCGTAGACGTAGCATCTTTTTTTGGTATGAGCGTGATGCGTCCCTTGCGAAAGGAGCGGGGAATAGAGCAATTTAGAAACAGCGGCGCAGAACACGTGTCACCAAGGGACCGATGTCGTTGCAGAAGTCTAAATAAAATTGCCCCGAAGCCGACCCCATCTTCATTGCCTCAAGAACTCCTTTTATGTCATCACTAGATGCTGGTGAAAGAAGCATATTAAATACCTCGCTAGATCACGAGGACCGCCAACCATTCCAAGAGAATGTCTTGGACGACAGTTGCAGACAACATTTGTGCCGAAAGATACTGCTCCACACGCGTCATTGTGTTACTGGTTTTCCTTGCTTGCCTAGAAGCCCTGGCATATGGTATTGGAGACCACATCCTCGTCACTCTGCTGTATCCCCTAAGTTCATTGGGAACAACGACTGTTATATTACTATAAACCGTGCTTACATTAAGTTGGCAAAAACACTTGATTCTATCCTAGTAGCGCCAGCTAAGGCATCGTTTTTTGAAATAAAGGAGGGGCAAGTGTTCGCTTCACCTCTGCTTTTCAGATGTTGCAAGAGCTTCCACTCCAGTAGTCTATTCAAAACCGCCTTGTGAGGCCGCACTATTAATCCTGTGCAGGAGAACATGCGCAGGTGTAGCACGTCCGAATGACAGCCAACGATGGATCAGCTTCTCCACAACAGCGTTGTGGGTCTACGTGGCCAAGCTTCTTGAAGGGCGGCGTGGCTGTCCAACTGTTGACTCTCTCGATCCTGGGCAGTGTGGATGCCCAGAATTGAAACCAAAAGCAATTTGCGTGATTAACGCGATAATAAATTATTAAACGGAAAGCATTTCCTGCCGAACTTGAGCAACATTCGGGAGCGCGGGGATGTTCCACGGTCAACTGGGGAAGGATCGCCGCCTCCTCTGAAGCAAATAGATTCGCCGTTGATAGTCGCAGCAAATTGATTCGCCGCAGCAAATTGATTCGCCGTTGAATGCCGTTGATAGTCGCAGCGGATGGGCATTCTGGGCTCAGGCCTGCCAGATGGCGACTGAACCGGTGCGCTGTGGTGGCGACGAGAGGGGGATTTCGGTGCCTAGGAGTACGGCTCCTGATGGATGTTTCCGGCATAAGGTGGCAAGGACAAGCACCACCACCACTGTCAGAACATAAAAACTGGGAGCCTAGAGCACGGGTCGGCAACACAAGCAGCAGGACGCCTTTTCAGTACAGCCCACTACATCGACTTCTTGTACTGCGCCTTCAAACACAAAACGCTCGTGCCAACTCTCATAGTCTTCTTAATCGGAGTACACATGCAGGCGTGGCAATATGTAATAACATACGTCGTGCATAAGCATGTCATACGTATGTGTATGTAAGATATATGTGTTCGATGCAATACATATGTTCTACTGTCACTCTATATCCTTTTGCCCAACTTTACTCGATCCTGTAGGAAGACTAACAAACGACGCCTATGATACGCACATCAGGAAACTGCAGCGTGCATTTTACTTCCACCAAAGGAAGCTGTGGGTAGTGCACTGAAATGAGCGCCAACGTTCCACAATGCCATGAGCTGCTATTCGGTCGCCGTGGTGGTGTCGGCGTTCCTGTTTATCCCATGACACCCACTCATACTTTTGCAGAAAGACCTTAATCCTACGGGTAAGACGACTTAATCTCAAACAATTCATCATAGTGGATTTCTTCTGTGACTGCTTCGCATCACACCGATTCTCACAATGCGTGGAATCTGCAGAACTTGTGCATCGAGAATGCGTGAATCTTCGGGCGTGCGTCGTGGGTCATGTGAAGAAGCGTTTTGGAACAAAGAACATACCAGGCAACAATTTCATGTCACAGTCCTTTTAAGGACAGCGCTAAGTTCCGGGGACGATTAGGGAGTGTTTGCGTTATGCTTCAAAGCGTAATCCTCTTGAAAGGATTTCCTTTTCCTAACTAGGCTCACTTGTTAGCAGCGTTCGTGTAATGCGCAATACATTGCCATCCGGCTCTAGCATTCAGAATACACAGAGAAAAGATTGTATGTGATTTTACAAGCTCACGCGCCCCTTAAAGACGTCACACTGCCCTGGAGGAAGTGGCAGTGCCAAATCAGAATTATCATTTTCAGACGAGCGCTCTTTCGAATCGGCGAACCGGAGAAGCGGTTGGGCTTGGGTGAACTGCGGTAGCCTTCCTAATACAGACTAGCACCCGGTTGAATCAACTCAAATTTCCCACGAAGCGCCGGTTGTTACAGCAACAATTGTTACAGACCACTTCGAGGCCGGTTGCAAGGAGGCGTGAAATGCACCGGCTTGTCAACGATACACTGATATCATTATTGAATACTGCTTGCGCCTTTGGCATCGTTTGTTTTTATACATATATACACTGCATTCCACTGCCACTCGTCTTAAGGCACGGCTACATCATGTGACCCTGTACACACGCAGCTCCTTATCTTCCCATCATCGTTCATCACTCTTTTTTCTTCCCCTTTTGCCTTCCCCAGCTTGGAGTAGCAGGCCAGAGCAAATTACAGTACAGGCCGACCTCTCTACTTTTTTTTAAAGAAACACCTCTCTCACTCTTCGCTTTGTATTCCAGGCAAAGACAGCCAGACGCGCAGACAGACGGATGGGCTCACGAGCAGATGGACAGACCGATAGACGGACAGATGGACGGACACACACACGCAGACAGACAAAGGGGCGGGCTGGTGAGCCGAGAGAGCGACATACAGGCAGACAGACAAGAGACGGTTGGACGGAGAGAAAGACGTGAATAACTGCGCTGGGCGAATAGCAAACAAGAACAAAAAGACTTAAGTTCTATTTACAGCATCCTGAGTATCGCAGGCCAGCGAATGACAAATAATTTAACAAAAAAATTTACGCCATCTCCAGCTGAAGGGGACCATGAGGCGATACGAAGCAGCACGGGGGAGCCCACCGCGTTTGCATAGGTTTGACACTAGCAGACAGTGCCTGCATCAGCGTTGTCTCTCGCGGGCGAGGGCGCGTTCTCGTTGCTTGCTAGTTGGTAAAGCGCTTCATCGAAGAAAGAGCGTTTCCATAATCAACGCGCGCCGTTCCGTGAGGGCAGGAGGAATGCCGAGAGGAGGAGAGATGAGATAAGGCGAGGAGGAGGAGGAGGACACGCGTGCGCAGTGCGGATGTGGACGCCACACGGCGGATGGCTGGATGGAGGGAGGGAGTTGCATAGCCCCCGACCATAAGTTGATTCCTCTGTCAAAGGAATCGCTATAACACGAAAATGAAATCTCTTTGCATAAGCAAACTTATTGTTGCATCTAGGTTAACTTGCTATTTCTTACATTGAGGCTAACTTGCTACCGTTCGGCGTGAATGAACCCACGTTCACGCATGGCCACCACAACCTCAAGGGCCAATCCCTTGTGGTAACTAAAGTAGTTTGCATAATAACTGGACATTGTCGATAGCAAATGTCACTCGACAAATGTATCAATCATGTTTACTTCATATGGACCTGTCAACGTCGTTGCCATTCATCGATGCCTAACGCAATAGATTTCTTGTTGCCATCACGCTCGAAGATGCTCGGCGGGGGGGGAGGGGAGGAATGCTACACACGACGAAAGGTGACCAGTACTCTACCACAGCGCTATCGCCGCACATACGCTCGAAGCTGTACGAGCGCGGCTATGTTCGTTCTTATCACGCTTCTTTCGGATGTCCGCGCGGCTCCGCACGCGTGCATCTAGGCGGACTTTGGAACGCGCATGGAATGGTGCCGCCATCCAAGAGAGGCGAAGCAAAGCTGCAGTGATTCACTTCGCCTCTGCTGGATGACGGCACCATTCCGGGCAATGTGTGCTGGATGCGCGCACGCTGTGCCGGACGAGAGCGTCGAAGAACAAACGAAGCGTTAAGAAGGAACATAAGGCGCCTTCGTACAGCTTCGAGCATGTGTGGCCTTAGCGCAGTTGCGGAGCATCGGCCACCTCTCGTCGTGGAGCGGGCCGCTGTGACTTCGATTCCCATCGCATCAACAAAAGGTTTTTTGGGTGCATTATTGCGGCAGCAATTATATGGACAGTCTCGACAGGTCTTTGCCGTCGTCATCATACGTCGTTCCCCGTATGTATATAATTATGTCATCATCATCATGAGCCTGTCTACGCCCAATGCACGGCAAAGGCCTCTCCCGTAGACCTCCGATTATCCCGGTCCTGTGCTAACTGTGCCCAATTTATCCCCGCAAACTTCTTGATCTCATCCATCCAACTAACTTTCGGCCGCCCCCTGCCACGGTTTGCTGTAGGGATCCACTCTGTTACCGATATCTCTTTCTTGATTTCTATTATTATGGCCTTTACGCCCGTTTGCTCTTGTCCTTTAGCTGCATCAGTACTCACCCACAGGGCAGTAAGTTGGAGGCCAAGAGGTTGCAGCTTAATTTGGAGACGACGCCGCGAGCAATGGAACGGGAAATGGTAGACGCAACAGATATATACATATAAAGCGAAACCTCTAAGTCGGAAGAAATGGCAGGTGAGACTGCGTTACGTGATTTTTTGGAACATGTCACGTGACAATGTGTTATCTGATTGTCACTGCAACGTGTCACGCGATATTCGTTACGTGGTTTTCGGGGCCGTAGGTTACGTGGCATTCTCGTACGTGGTGTTAGCAGTACGATATCATGTGACTATGCGTTACGCGATTTTGACAGAAGCATGGCACGTGACATGATTTTCGTGGTTTTCGCTGGAACATGTCATGTGACACTGCGTCATGTGACACTGCCCAAAACGAATTAACGCAATGCCACGTTACATGTTTCCGGCAACACCACGCAACTCAATATCCCGTGGCATGTTCCCGCCAGAATCACGTAACGCAAGACCACGCTACATGACTCAGGCAAAATCACGTAACGCAATGTCACCTGACCCGTTTTCGAGCTACCTTCAGCAAAAAAGACCTTGCTTAAACGTACTTTCCCCGGAGGGCTCATGGTTGTCTCTCCGCCTAGATGAATACATCGCGTCGGTTCGGCGAAGGCGTTTCTGCCATTACTTTCTACTGAGTAGCACTGCCCTGACCACGTGATTTGTTTCACGTGCCTAGCATATTGTCGAAACGCCGGCGTTGCCCTCGCCACTTTAGCGCACACACGCATGCGTCTACGGGTGCCGGAACGAACGCGGTCGCTGTGCTGAGCGAAGTTTCTCGACGGTGCAAAGTAGGCAAATTCACTCTGCTTAGCGCGGTGGTATGGTGTGAAGCCCGTGCCAGAAGTAATCAACTCAATATGACTTAGCCCGCACCCTGCTGGGAAGTTTTCTCTGCCACTTCGACATGACATAGTACTTTAAGCCATCCTGCCACCGCGTCTCATCCGAACGCTTGCCAAGGAGCTCCAGCAGAATGCCACTAGCGCTGAAGCAAGGCGCGCTGTACCTCTGTAATGATCGCAACACTGTAATTGAAACACGTTCGAGCCCACACCAGCAGCAACTGCTTGCAAATGCGCCTCGGGCTGCGCGTCCACAGCTGCGTACAGTGTGATCTACCGCTGCCCGCAACATGGCCATACGAGGTCGTCAGAGAGCCGAGGCCGCTGCATGTGTTCTACCATTACGTATATTGTGTTTCCCCGTTCTGTAAAGTGAACGCTTTCTTTTGTGCTCAATTTGCACGGCGTGGTACGCACGCAATCCTGACCGTATAGCATCAACATAAAACGGAAATAACCTTTGACTGCCTGCCCACGAGCGCCGTTTCTTATCAGTATACCACTCTTCTGCGAGTAGCATGGCCTAGGTGCTGATTTATTCCCTTCGTGCGAGTCTGGTCACGCCTAAGCAGACCTCATGGCGTGCTTAATAAGCCAAAGTTCACTACAATTCAGATTTCCCCTAAAGCTGCTATTTTTACTTCGTCGATGAACAAATCGCAAAATACGATTTAGAACAGGGAATGTCGCAGGAGCTCCTGCGACATTCCCTGTTCTAAATTGTATTTTGCGATTTGTTCATCGATTCAAGCATCCATCTTCCCCTGAGCTTCTCTTCTATTTTTACTTCGTGTATTATAACAGGTATTGCTATATACTAACTGCTTCGCCCTTCTGGTGAAACTGGCTTGTTTTGTTTATATGTTTATTTTGCTACCTCATAGCCCTTACGAATTTCTCCGGAGACACCGTATTGCACGCGGTGCAAAGTGTCACAAACAAGAAGCGAGCACAAAAGCTGGAACCTTGGAGCGAAAGCGAACAGGTTTTCAGCCTACCGCTTTGTGAACGTAGAGTGCGCTGCAGCGAAAGGCGCATCTTTCGTTTGTCGGCGGCCGCCTATGCATTCCTGCAGCAGAGCTCGTCACAACACAACTGCCTCCACAAAAGAAACTTTGTAGCGGCCGTTTAGTAGCACTTTGCCCAAGCAACGGGCTGATAAGACGCAGCGGAGCAACGCTGCTTATCTCCACAGCTTCGATCAACGCGCGGAGACTACCACAGCGCTAAGTGCCGAAGCGCATCTCTCCTCTCTACCTCCTTTGCTCCGTTATTCCTATAAGGCGGTACCACCGCTGCGAACAAAGAATGCAGTGAAGGGGTGGCGATTTTAATTAATTGAGTAGTAATTGTGCTAGTTTGACATAATTGCTTCAACCGCATATAATTTCGATTTGAACTGTAAAGCGGTGGAGTGAATATATAAGTCCCGTATACTTCCTTTGCCTCCAATGTCTCATTGGTGTATCCAATAGAGACTTTGCTTATGAGGATCTTATAGGAATATACACCTTCGCATAAGTAAAAGGATATCCTATATTGGCCATTTTCTACCGTAGAGAAAATAAATTCTTGTATAGCACCAGGTAACATTTCTTTAAATACGGAAGCCGATACTTGCTTGATCAGATAGGAAATGTTCACCACGAAATATTAAATCGAAGATATTAGAAGAAGGCCAGCATGTGCGATTAGGTTGAGTCACTATTTGTGAAAGATTAAGAATAAACGTTGTATCAAGGATAAGTTGGGGACAAGCCAAGTGATTGCGAATGTTTGCCAGTTTATGTCAGGCCCATGTTAAAGTCATCCAGCACGATTAGCCTGCTCTTTGACGCTTGCTCTATCAAAAAGTTCTTTAGTGGTCTGATGGCGTCAATATCTGCTGTATGGCTCCGATAGACGCGTCCTACAGTCACAGTGTATGCACCTAAAGGAGGAGGAGGAAAAATTTTATTTCTTGCGAGGTTTATCGCTAAGTGGGTGGGGTCCTCAGTACAGGGCTCCACTGGCCTTTGCGGCTCGCTGGGCTTGGTCGAGCAGAGCCAACTGGCTCTCCCGATCCCTGCTAGCAAGCCAGGCCTCACACTGCCGTCTTCGAGGTGGTGTCCCCAGAAGGGGAGAATTGATTTCATGGGGCCGCGATTCGCATTCCCACGGGATGTGGGCGAGAGTGGGGCATTCCCCACACCACGGACAGGAGGCCGCGTACATGGTAGGGTTTATGTGATGTTTCCTGTGTAAGTTACTGTATGTGTTCGTCTGTATTCGACGCCAATCTCGCGCCTGTTCTCCAGTAAGCTCCAGATGTGGACAGCTGTATTTTTGGCGTTCGCCTCTCTGGTTCTCGAGGATGTCGCGTGGAGTCGTGGGAGGTTCCTCAAGGGTGGCGGCCGGCGCTCGAATGCTTATTTCGCGAGCAAGCCGGTCGGCCCTCTCGTTACCCTCCAGCCCCGCATGCGCGGGGCATCAGATTATTGCACGCGAATTTTGTAGTTCATTGCCAATAATTCGCAATGCCGCCCTTGGAATCGCCCCAGCCTGAAACATACGGCAAGCGGATTGGGAGTCAGTAATCACAAGGGCCGAATCATTCCGCTGGTCTGCGCATTTGATCGCCATAGCGACCGCGGCCGCTTCAGCCGTACTCACTGAAGGGGTTTTTATCGATGTTGTGATGGTTATAGTTCCGCTTGTGGCTACAGTGGTGTAGCAGTGATCGTGCAGTCTGCACGCGTCTGTGTAGAAGGCGGCTGGGTTGTTACCATAAATTTTTTGTAGCGTCTGGGCCCTGGCCCGTCGCCTGCCGGGGTGATATTTCGCGCTCATATTCTTAGGGATATGAGATGCGATAATTTGGGCTGTAATGTTGTTGGGTAATAATGATGTCTCCTCGCCAGCGTGTTGCGGTCTTAAAGGGTAGCCAATCTGCTGAAGTAGAGCTCTGCCATGTTCCGTAGAATTTAATCTTTCCCTTTGTGATATCAACACTGCGGACGCGACTTCCTCGAAGGTATTGTACAGACCTAGCGCCTCAACTTTTTCAGTGCTAGCGTTGGTGGGCAAGCCAATCGCTACTTTGTACGCCGCTCTTATCATTGCGTCAACTTTGGCTGTTTCGGTATTGGTTAATTTTAGGGGCGAAGCTCCTTAAGGCGTGGGTCGTGCGTCCCCGATGTATGTAGTAGTAGTAGTCGTAGTAGTAGGTAGCCACCGGCGCGTGCCTGCCGGAGGGCACGCACGCGCCGAGGGCGAGCGCGTGGCACCTGGCGCTCGCCCTCGCCGCGAGCGCCGGGAGCCACGCGCTCCCCGGCAAACTCGACACTGCCCCGGCAAACGCGAGAGACAACGTTGCCGCAGGCAGCGTCTCCTAGCGAGTTTCTTGATTGAGAAATACCGACTGCTCGCGTTGGAGAAGCGTTCACCGGCAAAACCCATATATATATATATATATATATATATATATATATATATATATATATATATATATATATATATATATATATATATATATATATACAGTAGACTCGCAATAATTCAAACTCTGATAATTCGTACTTTTGGTTAATTCATACAAAATTCAAAATTTTGGTTGGCCCGCTATGCTTTCAATGTGTTTAAAAGCCGCTTAATTCAAACTTCGTCATTCGGTTAATTCGTACTTTCTGCCTGTCCATACCGGAAAATTTCTGCTGATTTGCCGGCAATATTTGGAAATTTGCGTGGTTATGATTATCATAATAGTCTAAAATTGAAAAATAAGCGCGTTAAAGCTTCAAGGGAAAAGTTTTTTCCGCACAATCGTTTCTCAGCATACCGCGCCAACGGCGGAAAAAAAAACGAGAAAAACAACAACAACAAACAAACGGCCCGGTGGGTACGAAGCTTGCCCGCGGCTTATCTCTGCTTTTCCGGTGTGCCGGTGCCGCCGGCCGACTTCGAAGCACGTGCCCTGCCAACTGGCTGCACTTAGTGGCATCGAGAGCTTTGTGCTAAATGCGCATGTGGCAAATAAGCAGTTGACCATCCATGATTTTTTTACAAGGTCTGGTCAGCAGTAGATAGTCAATAAACTTGTTGACCTTACACGCACAGCTTTCTGTTTTTGTGTAGTTAGAATCTAGAAATGCTTAAAAGTGTGAATATAGATGTCTAAATAATTTGTGCTGTCACCTTACCCAGAGTCGCGTATATGAGAACTTCAGATAATTCAAACAGCCTGATAATTCAAACAAAATCCAGGGGTCCCTTCGAGTTTGAATTAATGAGAGTCGACTGTATATATATATGGGTTTGGCGCATGCTACGCGCATGCTACGAATCCTCACGGTTCAACTATGCACAATGCACAAGTGAAATCAAATCTCCCACCGGCACTTCATTGCAAGTCAAGATCCAGTGTGTATATATATATATATATATATATATATATATATATATATATATATATATATATATATATATATATATATGCGCACTGGATCTTGACTTGCAATGAAGTGCCGGTGGGAGATTTCACTTGTGCATTGTGCATAGTTGAACCGTGAGGATTCGTAGCATGCGCGTTAACTAAATTAATCCGGAACTCGGCACGATCTACGATGCACATCCCGAGCTTCGCCCACTCATCATCATTCACTCCGTGGATATGCTGTAATTTTCTTGATTGAAAAATGCCGACTGCTCGCGCTGGAGAACCATTCACCGGCCACCCATATATATTATATATAGGCACTGGACCTTGACTTGCAATGAAGTGCCGGTGGGAGATTTCACTAGTGCGTAGTTGAACCATAAGGATTAACGCGTTAACTAAATTAATCCGGAACTCGGCACGACCTACGATGAACTCCAGAGCTTCGCCCACTCATCATCATTCACTCCGTGGATGTGCTGTGGATTTTTTTGGAAAGGAAGACTGTAGGTTATTCTGCTTATAACAAAAGCATGCACAAGGCGTAACGTCTCCTCCTCCCTGAAGCTTTGTCTTTGTCGCGTGACTCGGTGTATCATGCGTGCTACGTTCATGGTCGTTTTCCTGAGTGTATCAATCGCGTAGTCTACCCTGCCATTGCTTTGTATCCACATGCCGAGGACTCTTAGCTTTTGCACCTCGCGAATGGGTTCGCCATGGAGTTTGAGTAATATCTGGGGCCGTTGCGTGTTTCTGGAATATTTGGCTTTTAGTCTCACAAATTCTGATTTTTCTGGTGCGCACCGCATGCCTGCATTTATGGAGAAACTTTCTACTTTGTCAATTCCTCTTTGAAGGACGTCCTGTTTTTCCCCAATGGAGCCTTTGGATGCCCATAACGTTATGTCGTCCGCGTATATTGCGTGACCTAGTTCGGGTTCCTCCTCCAACGATAGGGCAAGCTTTCTCATTCCTATGTTGAAGAGCAGTGGGGATAAAATAGAGCCTTGTGGGGTTCCGCGGTTGTGCATTTGCGTTAACGATGACCTGGTCGAGCTCGTGCTGATTGTGGCCATTCGATTCGTTAGGAAAGAGGCTATGTAGTTATACGCTTTTTTTCTCCACATCCCATGTTGCGTAGCTCCTCGAGTATTGTTGCATGAGAGATGGTGTCGAAAGCTTTTTTAATGTCCAAGGCAACGATAAACCTGTCCGTGCTCCCGTTTGGGGGACTGAGCGCTTCTTCCTTGAGGAGTAAGAAGGCGTCCTGTGCAGCCGCGTGTGGTCTGAAGCCGAACATGGAATTGGGGAAAAGTCTGTGCGTCTCAATGTATGAACCCAATCGCGTTTGAACATCTTTTTCGAGAAGTTTAGCCATACATGATGTCAGAGATATGGGTCTAAGGTTGTGGAGAGGTTTTGGCTTCCCAGGCTTTGGTATTAATATAATTTTAGCTTCTTTCCATTCGCGTGGTACTCCTCCATTGTCCCATATCTTTTTGTTGAAGAAGTCCGTGAGTTCAGATAGCGTTTCATTGTGAAGGTTCCGAATCACAGCGTTCGTGATTTGGTCTATGCCAGGGGCCGTGTTCTTTGTGAAAGCCTGCGCCACTGCGCTCACTTCGGCTAGCGTTATGGGGCTATCGAGCTCTGGGTTTTCTGGGCCGTCGTATTTGAGGTACGCCCTTTCCTCGATTGGTGCTTCCGCTGAATGCAGATAGATGTCTTTAAGTTGAGCAATTAGCTCTTCCTCAGTTCCTTTGAATTCGTTCTCTATTTGTCGGAGAATTTTGTTAGCGGCTGTGCGTGTACCAGTCGGATCTAACATGCTTCGCAATACCGCCCACGTTTTCTTCGTGTGCTAGGTACCCTGAAGCGACGCGCAAAACTGAAGCCAATTGTTCTTTTCTAAGGTTTGAGCATAATCATTGGCTTTTTGGGTGAGCTCTGCGATTCTTATCTTTAGTTTCCGGTTATGTCGTTGCTTTTTCCAGCGTTTTGCTAAACTGCGTCTCGCTTCCCACATTCGTAGCAAGTGGGGGTCTATGGCTGGCACGTCTGTCGTTGTTGCTAGTTTTCGGGTGGTTTTATCGTGGCTGCTTCGAATAAAGTTTGCCCAATCAGCTGCGTTTGTTATTCGATCTGGATGTCCTAATTTTTCCCTGAAAGCTGTCCAGTCCGTTATAGTTGCTGTGGCCAAGTTTCTGTCTTATTCTAGGTGAATTTAAGGATAGGCCAATGATGTTATGATCGCTGCCTAAATTTTCATCAAAATTAGTCCATGTGATCTGGTCTAGGTAGTTCGTAAAAGTAAGGTCTGGGGAAGTATCTCTAGTCACGCTATTTCCCGTGCGTGTCGGTTTGTCTAAGAGTGTGGCGAGCCATAAGCTATTGTTTTCGGTGGCCTCCAGCAGGTTTTGTCCTTTACGAGAGTAGTTAGGGTACCCCCATTCCGTATGAGGAGCATTGAAGTCACCTAGCACGACCAGTCTATCTCTGGCATTTGCCATTTTGGTTACATGTGTTATCAGGTGTCTGAAATCTACATCGCATTCTCTGGGCGGGCTGTATATGTTAACGATGATTGTCTTAGATTTGCTCCCTTTGTATGGCCAGATAGTAATAATTTGGTGTTCTATGGTGCAGTCCTAAAAGGAGCCTGCAGAAGATTGCATCCGTACGCATGACATCAGGAAGCACCTGAAAGATTCTTTTCTTGTTTATAAAAATAGCTCAACCTCCCCCTAGGGATTTTCTGTCTTTGCGGATTATTACGTAATTAGAAATATATAGCTCGACATCTCTAACGTCGTTCCTAAGCCCTGTTTTGATTAGTTCAGTGAAGTCTAGTTTCAGACATGGAAGCAACGATTCAAGTGTATCCAAATTGTTGACAGTGCTACGAGCGTTCAGATTGATGAAGCTTGTTTCTGCCGTCGAGGGCGCAACTTCTAAGCTGCGCCTTGCTGATTTACTGGATGACTGCTTACTTCCTTTAAAGGGACTGCGTCATTCCTAATATCGCTCCAGCGGTAAAACTCGGCATTCAATCATAGTCTGTCAACAACCTGAGACACCTTTGCTCCAGATGCCCTATGCTTCTTTGTGAAGTGCAAAAGTTTACTTCTAATGTCACGTTCGCGAGCCAAGAAGCCTTTACAGATACCATAGTTCGTACCCTTTATCTTAAAACAGTTCTTCAAGACTCTGGCATTTTCGCGATAGTCAAGTACTTTGATAATGATTGGCCTGGGTATTTTAGGGTTAAGCTCCTTAAGGTTTGGGTCTGTCCGTCCCTTGTTCTAGTAGCGCGTAACCTTCAAAGAAATGAATGATGCTACGTGTGGGAGGCGCGCGAGCTCTCTCACTCTTCCATCTGCTGTCTTGTGAGAGAGAGAGACAGAGAGAGCGAAAGGCGTGTGTTGACTATGGAAACACTCTTTCTTCGATGAACACGCTACCAGCTCGCAAAGGAGAACGCGCCCTCACCCGCGAGAGACAAGCTTGACGCACGCAGCGTCTTCTAGCGAGTTTCTTGACTGAAAAATAACGATTGCTCGCGCTGGAGAACCGTTCACCGGCCACCCATATATATATATATATATATATATATATATATATATATATATATATATATATATATATATATATATATATATATATATAGGCACTGGATCTTGACTTGCAATGAAGTGCCGGTGGGAGATTTGACTTGTGCGTAGTTGAACCATAAGGATTCGTAGCGTGCGTGTTAACTAAATTAATCCGGAACTCGGCACGATCTACGATGAATGGCCGGAGCTTCGCCCACTCATCATCATTCACTCCGTGGATATGCTGTGAATTTATTTTACTTGGTTTTCCTAGTCTGTGGACTCTTTCTATTGTAACATTTTCAACTTGGGCCTGTTTCTTAGAGTTTCTTCTTTAACACACGTCTCGAGCTGGTGAACAGTTTCGTCAGCATTTTTTGTACCCCATAGATCAGCAGGTTATTTCTACTGGAAGGGTTTTACAGGTCATCCACATTGAGTTCTAACGAATGCACGCTTTCTTCTAAATTTGTGACCTCATTTGGCTAGCGCGTCAAAGTGCCCTCAACCGCTGCCAGCTTCTCCATTTTTTATCAGTTGCGGACAAACGTTCTTTTTATATCCTTTATATTCTTAGCAACGAGCTGCAGCTGTTCAGAAAGCTCGGCCATATCGGGACCCGTGTTGCTGTCCATATCACCGGCAAGCACTAATACTTTAAAAAGATGTACAACATCGCAAATTCTTTAACACAGTAGCTTCGGACACAGCAGCGCAACTAAGCAAAGCTCGTTAGAGCGAAAACATTTGTCGAAACGCTTTCTCACCTGCACGAGAATGATCGAAGGATTATTCCTCCGCATATCTTGGATGCTGCCGTGCGCGGTGGCCCGCTGAAGACCGTCAGCGACTTGCAAGCAGTCTAGTGCCGGTTTCGTCGCTTCGGTGAAGCTTGGGCAGTCGAAGGCACTCGTTGTTTCTTTGGCCCGCGGGTGGTATTCCGAGAGTGATGGTGTCACTGGCATTCGCGTATCATACTTGATGTCTGGCTACGGCAACATAAGCTGGGCCTCGTGTCGTAGTCCACCATGCTTCGCTGGCAACAGAAGCAAGGATGCAATCAGTTGCACGAGAAAAAGCAGAGGATGATAGGTCCGCATGCCTTGAACGCTGCCGTCCCAAACTTCTTCGTATAGTAGATACTTTAAAACATCTGAACTTTCACGAGTACATACACCAGCTTCATAGATGGTGGCGCGTGATTAGTGTTGTTTTTGTGTTTGTGTTGTTATGCATTGGTACAGAAGAAAAAAAAGTCACCATCAGATCGGAATGGACGTCTTGGGCCCATTTCCTACCTCTAATTCTGGTAACCGCTGGGCCATTGTAGCGACTGACTATCTGACTCGCTACGCCGAAACGAAGGCTGTCCAGAAAGGCACAGCGGCAGAGGTAGCCCGTTTTTCTTAGAGAACATTGTGCTGAGACATGGCGCCCTAACCATCATCATCATCACTGACCGAGGTACCGCTTTCACAGCTGCACTCTTAAGTCATGTTCTGATGCTCACTGGCACGGCTCATCGTTCACCCGGTCCAGCTCCTATCGTCGCATCCCACGTGAACGTGGATTCGAGTCCGAGCATGTGGTACATTTTGATTGTAAATGCTTGTCGATTTTTTTTTCAGACATCCACTTGAAGAATGTCAGTGATTTTCCGCTGGACCCCGGTGTAACACAGTTTCGTGTTAATAAATTTGAAGAACAGATGATGCCAAAGGACATGTCATTCCTGAAGCTGTGCTTCGTATTTAAAGGCACCCTAACACAGCGTAATGCACTGCTCTTGCCCCTGTACAGCGCCTTCACCGTAGCGCATATTTTGAAAAGGGCCCCGCGACCCTCGGGAACTTTGCCGACAGAAAGCAATCCTCACAGGCACAAAGAGCGATCTAGCGATATTATGTCACTTAAGTGATTTAAGCCACTGAAGGCGCATATGTGTTTGATAACTTATTAAAACTCGCATAATGCATTAACAATGGGAGAATATATATTGTATTAGAACCTACGATCTTTATCCGATGAAAACAGAACTTAGCACATCGTGAGATTGTAACCTCGAGACTACGTATATGATATTATTTAAACGAATCTTGTGTCGTTCCACGGCAGTAATTATTTAAAGGTCATTTCGCATTTAGTGGTGTGGCGTCTTGCTGGCCCCAACGGCCAATAGCTCTACTGTAGGGATGACAGTATATATGACAATATTCGAAGCAGTGCTGGCGCTCGATTGCCTCGAAGCGGTTTTGCCTATCGCGAAAGGAATTTACGGATGGGTAGTCGCATGAATATCTCCCAATTCCATTCGGCTATAAAAACAGTAGCACACCACAATTAGCATCTAGGGGACTCTCCGATAATGACCAGCATGATTCTTGCAAACACTACAGATAGATTACCCTTGTAATCAAACATTCTTTTCTCAAAGTTAGCTACATATACAAGCATCATTCTGTCATCTAAAAAATTATATAAAAGCCAGTTAAGGGCACTGCTGGAAAATGAAGAAAACGCGAAAGCTCAGTCATGCCCTGAGTAAAGTGAGAGTGCAAGTAGAGACCCCGGGTTTTACCTCTGACCCACAGCTCGAATGCGTATTTTCACTACGCACAATAGGCCTCCCAAGGCAGAAGCTCTTGACTAAATGGTGTGCTGGCATATTGGAACTAGTCGGTTACAACGCCGAGCACTGACCTTATAGCTCCGGCACTCTTTCGAATGTTCGCAAGATCACATTTCAGCGAATCAAGGCACCGGGGCTCGAAATTTGCGAAGACAGCTCGCGAATGGCAAAAAGCAATTAAGAAAGGAAAGGCGTGTACGTCTAGCCGCAGCTGTTTATTGTCATTTTTTCCGAGCAAGTGCTTTTGTCGTGCTTTCGCGTGATTGTTTGTGTATATGTTGTCGCTTCAGCGTCATTGCACATTTCTTGAAAGGTCCTTTATTCTTCCCGTTCACTCCTGGCCTACGACGTTGCCGTTCCTTTTCCTAGTAGAAGTGGACACCTTTGAGGTTGTTGTTTATTTGCAATGACCATTCTTCGAATTGCATGTCCTAATGCCGTGCAGAACAACCTTTCGGGCGAAAAGCATGTATGCTAAAGGTTACCCGGAATCTACGCACATAAATATTAAATTTTATAAGTGGTAACATAAAAGGCGGAAGGAGATAGCGCCCTTAATCAACAGTTTACACTTTGCGCTGTTCTTATAGGCCAGATATATCAATTGTTCGTTCAAGCCGTTGTATGTTCATAGGATTCGCGTTACGGAAGCCCCACTTTGTATGCCTACCTTCATGTCCGCTTACACGGCTAATATTCTCAGTAATAGTTTTAGTTTGGCATACCCAAGCGCTCACGCTAAATTAAATCTATGCACTAAGAAAACGAGCAGCGCTTGTAGATATCACGCCCACGCAGGTGTTGCTCGCCTAGCGAGTTGCGCACGCAAAGTCGTTTGCGGCGATGAACTAGCACCCTCCGGTATCATTTCTTTCAAGTTTTCCTTCTTATTTGTCCCTTCGCAATAATGATAATTTATTTATTTATTTTGAAATACTGCAGCCCAATGTAGGGCTATTGCAGGAATGGGGTACATAAATATAGTAGGAACGAAATAACAGTAACATCCTAACAACTTCAAAAGGACAAATGTCGTCGCATCCTAAGCACAACCGGGTCCAAAAATGTTAAAGAAACACGACATTAATCACATTCAGGTGTCTCCAAAAGATCTGATATACTCATTTCACTAACTGAACCAGGTAGATCGTTCCAGTAAACTTCTGGAGAAAAACCTGTATTTGAACACGCTAGTACGTGCGAAAAATGGCCTTATCCTAGGATTGTGACCACGTTTAGTTGGCAGATCATTACCATACAAGATGTCATTATCATTAGAGAGCCGGCATGACGAGTGAACAAAAGAGTGCGAACGTTTCAAACAGTCGATTTCACGCCTTGTGCTCAATGGAGATATCTTCAAAGATTTCATTGCAGATGAGGGCGGAAAATCATGGCCATAGCGATGAAAAACGAAGCGAACAGTTTTCCTTTGGACAGATTCAATTTTATTCACGTCGTGCACGTTGTATGGATTCCACATTTGATATACTCACATTTGTATGGATTCCTTTTGGCTAAGATCAAAGTGTAGTGTATGGATTCCACATTGCGACAGCTCATTCGCGCTCGTTCGGTGTATATCTGTGCGTTCGTTTTCGTGCGTGCTTCACGTGATAGTTCGAGCTCATGATGTGTTTGTTCATTTAGCGGCCTCCCCTAGCTTTGTATGTGTAGCTTTGTGACACACAACGTATAAAGCCCTTCGTACCAGCACGCGTTGCCCACGGGAGGCGCTCACTTAGCAAGTGCTTGCTAACCTCAGCGGGTTATTATAGCTGGCGATTCCAATTTAGTTCGATGCGCCGAGGCACTCAAAGAGAGGGTGAAAGGCGACAAACGAGTATTGGTAGGGACGTTCCCAGGACATAGGCTGGGTTCAGTCATGAGGCAAGCAAGAGAAAAGCTCAGGTCAGGGGCTCACGGACGCAACCTCGTGATGATTGCGGCAGGGCTAAACGACGTCCTCAACAAAGAATCGTCAGGATTAGCGACGACCTTGGCAAAAGGCGTCGATGACATGCGCGCCATCTCCCCCCAGGTGCAGATAGTAGTGTGCACAGTACCGGAATACCAGTGCGTGACGGCAACCTCCAAAGAGCGGTTGTCGATGCAAACAAAGAGATATGGCGTACGAGTCGAGAGAAGGGTTTCGAAGTAGTGGAAATAAACAGGGAGGTGCATAGGGGGGGGGTTTCCAAAGAGACAGAATTCACTTCGATAGGAGGCTTGGTCATGAGGTAGGTTGGCGGCTTGCACGACGTGCAGTAGCTTTTTTGGGGGGTACGCGGGCCCTTCGGAGTCCGGGGTAGCAAGGAACAAAGGAAACAACCAGGGGGATTTTCCGGCAGGCAGCACTGAGAAATGGCAGAAAAGAGGTAAAGGAAGAAAAGAGCGAAGGCACGTGTAGCAATTAGTTACATAAACATGCAGGGTGGCAGAAAAAGGCAAATGGTTAGAGATTGAGGAACAGTTAAACAAAGAAAAGATAGGCGTTTATGCGGTTACAGAAACACACCTTAGAGACCTGGAAGAGCCACCAATATTGACAATTATGTTTGGGAAGGGTGCAACAGGATCATATCAGAAAGAAAAGGTGGGGGTGTTGGAATGCCTATTCATAGCGGAGCCAAATGGGAGAGAGTAAAACAAACGTGTTCAGAGCACCTCTGGGTTTCGGTCATGGTAGGTGGAAAGAAACGTGGCTAGGTGTAGCTTACATGTGGACGGGAATAACTGTAAGGAAAAGAATCTGGAGATAAAGCATTGCATAAACACCGATATAAAGAATTTGGTCATGGGGCTGAATAATCTCCCTCGGGGATATGAATGCCCACATCCATGACCTTGACGGATATACAGACACCAATGGAGGTTATTGCTCGATCTTTGCGAGCACCATAGTCTCGTGATAGTAACCACAGGGCCCAAGTGTGGTGGACAGATCACGTGGGAGGTCAGAAACAGACAATCGAACATTGATATTGTCTAATGACGGAAGGAATCTATGAAAACTGAGAGATATGAGAATAGACGAGGACGGGATGAACAGCTTGGGTAGTGATCATAAACGCATAACGTTTACAACTGGGATATAAAACTGAAAATAATACGTAGAGTCGAAGTTGGCAGGTCGTACTTAAATGACAAACAAA
>CM023491.1:39648440-39691630 GCA_013339685.2 Hyalomma asiaticum
GAAACTGACGATAAAATTATTCTCGTCTTCAAGGTTGCACGAATGGTCACCACAGAAACGTTTTATGACATTGAAACAAATGCCATAGCCTACTATTTACGTGAAGGCTACAACAATTGGAAAGCCTCGTGACACTTTTCATGTAGCGATATGCGCAAACATCCAGATCCACCTTACCGAATGCCTTAAGGTAGTTTCAAGAAGGATACCACAGATTGCAGTTTTACGCTGTAGTATCTGTATGGCACATCATGCGGTTACACTTTGCACATGAAGCCCATTGCATACACGCGTGAATTCTAGAGCAAAATCGCGCCGTTCAATAGTGGTCTACACGTAATCTTAGCGTATGTTTTCAAAACGATCATTGTAACTCGTCGCGGTGAACTGACAAATCAGGACAATAACGCACGGAACTCAAATGGCAGCTTCCCTGCCTGAGTAGTCTGCTCATTTGTTGTATGCGCGCAGAGTCTCTGAAGACCTCACGATCTCTCCAATATTATCTTATATCATGAGAGCGCTGTTCATTTAACCGCGATCCCCTTGTGCAGGGAGAGCAGAAGCAGCACGATATGACGCTGTCTACACTGACAGTACAGGAAGTTCTTTTAGAAAGCGTTCGCTTTAGCCATTAGAACGCGCGGCGCTGAAAACATAAGCAGGCGACAAAGGCGTTCAATAGGCGCATCGGGAGTTACGCTTCTGGTAGATACCTGTGTAACAACCTGTGACAGTACGAATGGGGTTCGCCGTTGCTGTACAGTGGGTTATGGTTCTCGGCTGCTGAGCCGAAATACGGCGGTTCAACTGCGGCCGAGACGGTCGTATTTTCAATGCAGGCAATACTGCTAGAGGACTTCATGCTGCCCGTCACCAGGGCACGGTTCAACCCCTGGTGGCGGACACTTCTTGCACCCTTTACTACGGTGCGCCTCATGTTTGTATCATGGCTTTGGGACGAGAAACCGCAGCAGCTATATCACATAAAAGTAATGTACCACGCAACCTGCACCCTGAGTTACGTGCAGTCCCGCGGATCTATTTCCCTGGCCATAGTCAAAAACAGCTCCGCTTAGTGCCCGGTAAATCATATGTGATGCATTACTCGGCAAATCTGAAGAAAGGCTAATGGATAATTGCGATAACGAAATGAACTGAGTGAACTAGTGTGTACTGCGTGTGCCCTGTGCTGGAACCATTACCAGCCGTTGAATCTATAAGCAAGCCACCGTGACTACCTGTATTCGTAAACTTCGTCGACCGCATGTACAATGGATTTGATTTTTGGGTTTTAACGTCCCAAAACCAGCTCTGATTATGAGAGACACCGCAATGGACGTCTCCGGAAATTTCAAGCACCTGGGGTTGTTTAACGTGCACTGACATCGCACAGCACACGGGCCTCACCATTTTGCCTCCATCGAAATGCAGCCGCCGAGGCCGGGATTCGATCCCGCGACCTTCCGATCAGCAGCCGAGTACCATAACCACTGGACCACCATGGCGGGGCCACATGTACAATTGCAACCATAATAAATGAGAGGTGCATTTGAAAACGAAACTTATTTACCTGATATAAGTTTTGCAAGGTAACGTTGTAGTTCTTCGAAGGCACATCTGGAGGTGGGTGAGAGCTTCCAGCCACAAGGACGAAGAAGAATGGCATAAGTAAAAACGTCATCGTGGTTGCATAAAAATTTGTGCGAGGTATGCTAGGCAGTCATCGTGTACCATGCATCACGAAGCGTAGCGAACGTTTATATTGTGTATTTACGAGACGGTCCAGATGTGTTTCCGCTAAAGTACTTCATGACTTCTCGGATCACAGCAAATTTCGCAAAACCGTCGTCGTCACTTATGTAAAGGACGAATCATATAGTAACACCACAATGGCATTTCGCAGCCTTCACCTTTTTTTAGGAAGGCCATGTGTCGCGAGAACTTGTGCTCGAACTCGACGCGATCTGCGTATACGCAGAGCAGTGTTTTCCGCGATGATGTTGCAACAGACATCTCGAAATGCTTCGGCTCCTGCCAACAAAAAGCTGAGCAACGAGACGTTTCCCCACTGTCTTCAGCGTAAGCAGTTCGGGTGTAAGCGTTCATAGTGATTTACCGTCTTTGTGAAGGCAAATGTGCTGCGTTGTTTAACAAAACTCCTGCGTGAAACGTAATCTCCCAGCTTAGGGCACTAGCTTCCGGCGTTTGCTGCAGAATTGGTTTGCTTACATTGACATTACTTGAGCGGGGTGTTCTTCAGGTGGACCCTAGGTGGACTGGCTAACTGCCACATAATAAACGAAGATATGAGATCTACATGGTCTCATTCTTTCTTCTTTGCTTCTTTTCTTTCTTGCGTGTGGCTCATAGCCGCAGGCCATATTCGGGAGCCTCCTGCGTCCGTTTACATCTCTTTACGCACCTTTATGGTTAAATGACTCATGCGACCCTACACATGGTGTTTTTGTTTTATATTCATTCTTAGAGATTCCCTTTCTTTTTCTTCGTTTTCGTAACAGCCCCCGACCTCAGCTGAATGGAAGTGTCTGGACAAAAAGAAATGCCAGATCCCACACCCAGAGGCAGTCAAGGAAATGTGAAGCACGCATCAGGAACGCAAAACGGATCTGCATTGTTGTCTCGCTATACCGATTTTGGTACATATGAAGCTAACGAAACGGCCGCAGGAGGACCAAGACCGCGGCATGTAGATCGTGCTGCTCATGACATGCATGTCACGATGTTTGTGTTGTGACATCATTTATGTTCGTCATGCAGTCATATGGTGCCATACCAATTTTCGTATACATCCCATTAACGAAACGGCCCAGGAGAGCACAAGATCGTAGGCGGCTAGAAGGATAGATGGATGCGCTCAAAGTCGCCGAAGTTCTCTAAGAAATGCAATTAGTGAGGCTTGCACTAGTGGCTCAAGGCTGTCGAAGCAGCGGAGCTTATGGGCACTTGGATGGTGCGGGTTTCAACCCCGGCATTTCGTCTGGTTCCGAGGCCTCAAGAAACGCCTCGCAAAATACTGCGAGGCGCAGCGACCGCTTCTCAAAGTATCGCACCGAACTTTTGTCTATACTACTGTGTTTGTGCATAGCTTTGCGTCCTCTTGTCGTGCGAAGCTATGCACAAGCACATAGTTTGTGATACACTATTTACCCGACGCACACTGCTTCTTTCTTCTTTTTCTTCTTCTTGACGTGAAACACGGACGCCCGCCAGCTGGAGTTGCGCAAACTACGTTTGTAGAAAAGAGTATGTGCAAACTACGCACAAGCATAATGAATGGCATACAAAAGATACCTCTAAGTTCAATGCATGCAGAGTGCAGACACATATTACAGCTGATACCGTTCCTACAATATGTTCGTTAGCTCCGCTGTTAATAAACAAATGTCTATGGTGCCTTAAGAAACATACAAACAAGCGCTTGTTTTGACACTTCTGCGAGGGCAACGGGGGTTGTCTTTTGACTCTCTTCAAGAAAATAACTCTCCGAGCGTCGTGAATGACATTTGGGAAACACATGAAAGAATTCTGAAGAAAGAGTACCCACAGCAAAAGGCCCTTCCGATTCTTGAGAATTCGCTTTTCCAAATAGTATTGCTGTGGCGCACATGCTTTCGTGGAATTGTTCTGCACAACATCCCTGCAATGAAGCTCGCTGCTGTTTGCGCTCGAGAGGCCGTCCTTTACGTGCATATCGTCTGGCTCGCAACCATGTCGCAGTCACTGTCGCAACCATGGCGGATGCGAAAATTTCGTCGGTGCTTACGTTGTATCCGACGGTTGGAATTCATAAACAACAGCAAATTACTCTCACTCCGCAAGTTAGCGCTTTATTTTACTTGTCAATCATGCCTTTATCCTTCGATTACATCATCGTAGGAGAAAATGACACTCGGTTGTGCCTAACAAAAAGTCACAGTTTCGCCGCAAGGGTGAAGCAATTAATTCGATAGCAAGAAACTGTAATGCTATACGAAGTGAGGCTCGCAGCTTCACGAACAATATTAATTGTAGCAAACAAGCCCTTGCTAGGTGAGCGCCTCCCGTGGGCAACGCGTGCTGGTACGAAGGGCTTTATACGTTGTGTGTCACAAAGCTACACATACAAAGCTAGGCGAGGCCGCTAAATGAACAAACAGAAGATGAGCGCGAACTATCACGTGAAGCACGCACGAAACGAACGCACAGATATACACCGAACGAGCGCGAATGAGCTGTCACAATGGATACTCTCAGTTTGAACAGCGCTCCTGTTGCAAAGGCGGCCAAAGAAGCGAAGTAAACTAGCATGCTTCAAGTGTCGAGCTGTGACACTTGATAGTTCGCGCTCATCTTCTGTTTGTTCGTTTAACAGCGTCCCTTGAGCTCGAGTGACTTTCGTACGCTCCCGTAACATCAGCGCGGACATCACGGTGAAAGCTCGAAACGTCCCTCTGCCTCTGACCACGAGACAACCACGCGAGCAGACAGCGGAAGGGCAAGGCCCTGCGCAAATATTAGAAGAAGCGAGCGAGCTGGCCGACGACTCTTAAATGCGCCCGCTCCGCTCCTTGTGCCATCTCGCTGGTAATGAAGAAACGCTTATAAGCGCCTGCCGTCTCTGAGTCCTGCCAGCTGTAAAGGGTGTGTATATATGGCTCGCCGTTAGCTCCCTGAAGGATCTGCTCTTTGTGGCGTAGTGGTTAGCGCCATGCGCTGCTGAGCGAGAGGTTCCTGGTTCGATCCCGCTCTTCGGAAGCATTTAGCTGAATTATTATTCTTTGGGATTTATATATATATATATATATATATATATATATATATATATATATATATATATATATATATATATATATACGGTTCATGACGGCGGCGACGGGGACGGAAGAAACCAGCCTAGACTGTCCATATAATTTATATCGCAATAATATAAGCAAGTTAATAAGGACAACGTCAGAGAAGCGCCGACGCGGTGCTGTAGCTGTTATGACTGCGTTCCACTGATAACCTGAAATACGCGGGTTTCATTCCTACCGCAGAGGTCGCGCCTCGATGGGTGCTAATTGTTAAAGGCACGTCTATAAATTGGCGGTGCCATTAAATGTTACGTAACATCGGCCGTTGGAAATTTTCGAAGCCGTACACTATGGCGAGGGTATCCCAACCTGGTTTTTCCGCCGCGGACATTAGCGGATGCAGGCAATTTTACATAATCCGCAATTGATTGACTGGATACGAGGCTATCTAAACTCGCGCTCTCAATTTGTGTCACTCAATTTCAAATCGTCCTCAGGTGTCAAAGTTACATCTGGTCTCCCACAAGGCTTCATCTGTTCTGGGTCCCCTGTTATTTCTGATATTTATAAATGACCTTCCCAGCAATAATGGCTCCAATGTTCTTCTCTACGCCAACGACCGTGTACTTTACTAAGTAATTGCTTCTTCTAATGATCACGTCATACTTCAGGATTCTTTCTCGCAGTTTTTTTCTTGGTGCTCGGATTGGCAGATGCGCATAAATTTACTTCCAAAGAAACCGTATTTTTGTCTTTCACAAACAGCCATTTTCCATCGCGATATGTATACTCCTTCAACAACAGCGCAGTTCCCCGAGTACAGACGTACCTTGGCGTTATGTGCCCACACAATATGCAATGGTCGCATCCCACACTACATTATATCTTAAGCTTTAAAAAAATTATGTTACTTAAGACGTGCGTCATCTACATCTCCAAGATCCACCAAATTGCTAATGTACAAAACGCTGATTCGCCCCCTATTAAAGCAAGCTTCGTGTATGTGGAATCCATACAACGTGTATGACGTGAATAAAATTGAATCGGTCCAAAGGAAAACTGTTCGTTTCGTTTTTCATCGCTATGACCATGATTTTCCGCTCTCATCTGCAATGAAATCTTTGAAGATATCTCAATTGAGCACAGGGCGTGAAATCGACTCTTTGAAACGTATGCACTCTTTTGTTGACTCGTCATGCCGTCTATCTAATGATAATTACATATTGTATGGTAATGGTCAGCCAACTAAACGTGGTCACAATCCTAGGATAAGGCCATTTTTCGCACGTACTAACGTGTTCAAATACAGGTCTTTCTCCAGAAGTACTGTTTACTGGAACGATCTACCTCGTTCAGTTAGTGAAATGAGTATATCAGATCTTTTGGAGACACTTGAATGTGATTAATGTCCTATTTCTTTAACATTTTTGGACCCGGTTGTGCTTAGGATGGGACGACATTTGTTCTTTTGAAGAAGTTGCTATGATGTTACTGTTATTTCGTTCCTCCTATATTTATGTACCCCACTCCTGCAATAGCCCTACATTGGGCTGCAGTATTTCAAAATAAATAAAGAAATTATCATTATTGCGAAGGGACAAATAAGAAGGAAAACTTGAAAGAAATGATACCGGAGGGTGCTAGTTCATCGCCGCAAACGACTTTGCGTGCGCAACTCGCTAGGCGAGCAACACCTGCGTGGGCGTGATATCTACAAGCGCTGCTGATTTTCTTAGTGCATAGATTTAATTTAGCGTGAGCGCTTGGGTATGCCAAACTAAAACTATTACTGATAATATTAGCCGTGTAAGCGGACATAAAGGTAGGCATACAAAGTGGGGCTACCGTAACGCGAATCCTATGAACATACAACGGCTTGAACGAACAATTGATATATCTGGCCTATAAGAACAGCGCAAAGTGTAAACTGTTGATTAAGGGCGCTATCTCCTTCCGCCTTTTATGTTACCACTTATAAAATTTAATATTTATGTGCGTAGATTCCGGGTAACCTTTAGCATACATGCTTTTCGCCCGAAAGGTTGTTTTGCACGGCATTAGGACATGCAATTCGAAGAATGGTCATTGCAAATAAACAACAACCTCAAAGGTGTCCACTTCTACTCGGAAAACGAACGGCAACATCGTAGTCCAAGAATGAACGGGAAAAATAAAGAACCTTTCAAGAAATGTCCAATGACGCTGAAGCGACAACATATACACAAACAATCACGCGAAAGCACGACAAAAGCACTTGCTCGGAAAAAATGACAATAAACAGCTGTGGCTAGACGTACACGCCTTTCCTTTCTTAATTGCTTTTTGCCATTCGCGAGCTGTCTTCGCTAATTTCGAGCCCCGGTGCCTTGATTCGCTGAAATGTGATCTTGCGAACATTCGAAAGAGTGCCTGAGCTATAAGGTCAGTGCTCGGCGTTGTAACCGCCTAGTTACAATATGCCGGCACACCATTTAGTCAAGAGCTTCTGCCTTGGGAGGCCTATTCTGCGTAGTGAAAATACGCATTCGAGCTGTGGGTCAGAGGTAAAACCCGGGGTCTCTACTTGCACTCTCACTTTACTCAGGGCGTGACTGAGCTTTCGCGTTTTCTTTATTTTCCAGCAGTGCCCTTAACTGGCTTTTATATAATTTTTAGATGACATACTGATGCTTGTATATGTAGCTAACTTTGAGAAAAGAATGTTTGATTACAGGGGTAATCTATCTGTGGTGTTTGCAAGAATCATGCTGGTCATTACCGGAGAGTCCCCTAGATGCTAATTGTGGTGTGCTACTGGATTTATAGCCGAATGGAATTGGGAGATATTCATGCGACTACCCATCCGTAAATTCCTTTCGCGATAGGCAAAACCGCTTCGAGGCAATCGAGCGCCAGCACTGCTTCGAATATTGTCATATATACTGTCATACCTACAGTAGAGTTATTGGCCGTTGGGGCCGGCAAGACGCCACACCACTAAATGCGAAATGACCTTTAAATAATTACTGCCGTGGATCGACACAAGATACGTTTAAATAATTTCATATACGTAGTCTCGAGGTTACAATCTCACGATGTGCTAAGTTCTGTTTTCATCGGATAAAGATCGTAGGTTCTAACACAATATATATTCTCCCATTGTTAATGCATTATGCGAGTTTTAATAAGTTATCAAACACAAATGCGCCTTAAGTGGCTTAAATCACTTAAGTGACATAACATCGCTAGATCGCTCTTTGTGCCTGTGAGGATTGGTTTCTGTCGGCAAAGTTCCCGAGGGTCGCGGGGCCCTTTTCAAAATATACGCTACGGTGAAGGCGCTGTACAGGGGCAAGAGCAGTGCATTACGCTGTGTTAGGGTGCCTTTAAATACCAAGCACAGCTTCAGGAATGACATGTACTTTGGCTTCATCTGTTCGTCAAATTTATTAACACGAAACTATGTTACACCGGGGTCCAGCGGCACATCGCTGACATTCTTCAAGTGGATGTCTGAAAAAAATTGACAAGCATTTACAATCAAAATGTACCACATGCTAAGACTCGAATCCACGTTCACGTGGGATGCGACGATAGGAGCTGGACCGGGTGAACGATGAGCCGTGCCAGTGAGCATCAGAACATGATTTATGAGTGCAGCTGTGAAAGCGGTACCTCGGTCTGTGATGATGATGATGGTTAGGGCGCCATGTCTCAGCACAATGTTCTCTAAGAAAAACGGGCTACCTCTGCCGCTGTGCCTTTCTCGATAGCCTTCGTTTCGGCGTAGCGAGTCAGATAGTCAGTCGCTACAATGGCCCAGCAGTTACCAGAATTAGAGGTAGGAAATGGGCCCAAGACGTCCATTCCGATCTGATGGTGACTTTTTTTTCTTCTGTACCAATGCATAACAACACAAACACAAAAACAACACTAATCACGCGCCACCATCTATGAAGCTGGTGTATGTACTCATGAAAGTTCAGATGTTTTAAATTATCTACTATACGAAGAACTTTGGGACGGCAGCATTCAAGGCAGGCGGACCTATCATCCTCTGCTTTTTCTCGTGCAACTGATCGCATCCTTGCTTCTGTTGCCAGCGAAGCATGGTGGACTACGACACGAGGCCCAGCTTATCTTGCCGTAGCCAGACATCAAGTATGATAGCCGAGTGCCAGTGACACCATCACTCTCGGAATACCACCCACGGGCCAAAGAGACAACGAGTGTCTTCGACTGCCCAAGCTTCACCGAAGCGACGAAACCGGCACTAGACTGCTTGCAAGTCGCTGACGGTCTTCAGCGGGCCACCGCGCACGGCAGCATCCAAGATATGCGGACGAATAATCCTTCGATCATTCTCGTGCAGGTGAGAAAGCGTTTCGACAAATGTTTTCGCACTAACGAGCTTTGCTTAGTTGCGCTGCTGTGTCCGAAGCTACTGTGTTAAAGAATTTGCGATGTTGTACATCTTTTTAAAGTATTAGTGCTTGCCGGTGATATGGACAGCAACACGGGTCCCGATATGGCCGAGCTTTCTGAACAGCTGCAGCTCGTTGCTAAGGGTATAAAGGATATAAAAAGAACGTTTGTCCGCAACTGATAAAAAAATGGAGAAGCTGGCAGCGGTTGAGGGCACTTTGACGCGCTAGCCAAATGAGGTCACAAATTTAGAAGAAAGCGTGCATTCGTTAGAACTCAATGTGGATGACCTGTAAAACCCTTCTAGTAGAAATAACCTGCTGATCTATGGGGTACAAAAAAATGCTGACGAAACTGTTCACCAGCTCGAGGCGTGTGTTAAAGAAGAAACTCTAAGAAACAGGCCCAAGTTGAAAATGTTACAATAGAAAGAGTCCACAGACTAGGAAAACCAAGTAAAATAAATTCACAGCATATCCACGGAGTGAATGATGATGAGTGGGCGAAGCTCCGGCCATTCATCGTAGATCGTGCCGAGTTCCGGATTAATTTAGTTAACACGCACGCTACGAATCCTTATGGTTCAACTACGCACAAGTGAAATCTCCCACCGGCACTTCATTGCAAGTCAAGATCCAGTGCCTATATATATATATATATATATATATATATATATATATATATATATATATATATATATATATATATATATATATATATATATATATGGGTGGCCGGTGAACGGTTCTCCAGCGCGAGCAATCGGTATTTTTCAGTCAAGAAACTCGCTAGAAGACGCTGCGTGCGTCAAGCTTGTCTCTCGCGGGTGAGGGCGCGTTCTCCTTTGCGAGCTGGTAGCGCGTTCATCGAAGAAAGAGTGTTTCCATAGTCAACATGCGCCTTTCGCTCTCTCTGTCTCTCTCTCTCACAAGACAGCAGATGGAAGAGTGAGAGAGCTCGCGCGCCTCCCACACGTAACATCATTCATTTCTTTGAAGGTTACGCGCTACTAGGAACAACGGACGGACAGACCCAAACCTTAAGGAGCTTAACCCTAATATACCCAGGCCAATCATTATCAAAGTACTTGACTATCGCGAAAATGCCAGAGTCTTGAAGAACTGTTTTAAGATAAAGGGTACGAACTATGGTATCTGTAAAGGCTTCTTGGCTCGCGAACGTGACATTAGAAGTAAACTTTTGCACTTCACAAAGAAGCATAGGGCATCTGGAGCAAAGGTGTCTCAGGTTGTTGACAGACTATGATTGAATGCCGAGTTTTACCGCTGCAGCGATATTAGGAATGACGCAGTCCCTTTAAAGGAAGTAAGCAGTCATCCGGTAAATCAGCAAGGCGCAGCTTAGAAGTTGCGCCCTCGACGGCAGAAACAAGCTTCATCAATCTGAACGCTGGTAGCATTGTCAACAATTTGGATACACTTGAATCGTTGCTTCCATGTCTGAAACTAGACTTCATTGAACTAATCAAAACAGGGCTTAGGAACGACGTTAGAGATGTCGAGCTATATTCCTCTAATTACGTAATAATCCGCAAAGACAGAAAATCACGCGGGGGAGGTTGAGCTATTTTTATAAACAAGAAAAGAATCTTTCAGGTGCTTCCTGATGTCATGGGTACGGATGCAATCTTCTGCAGACTCCTTTTAGGACTGCACCATAGAACACCAAATTATTACTATCTCGCCATACAAAAGGAGCAAATCTAAGACAATCATTGTTAACATATACAGCCCGCCCAGAGAATGCGACGTAGATTTCAGAGACCTGATAACAAATGTAACCAAAATGGTAAATGCCAGAGATAGACTGGTCGTGCTAGGTGACTTCAATGCTCCTCATACGGGATGGGGGTACCCTAAGTACTCTCGTAAAGGGCAAAAACTGCTGGAGGCCACCCAAAAAAAAATAGCCTATGGCTCGCCACACTCTTAGACAAACCGACACGCACGGGTAATAGCGTGACTAGAGATACTTCCCCAGACCTTACTTTTACGAACTACCTAGACCAGATCACATGGACTAATTTTGATGAAAATTTAGGCAGCGATCATAACATCATTGGCCTATCCTTAAATTCACCTAGAATAAGACAGAAACTTGGCACAGCAACTATAACGGACTGGACAGCTTTCAGGGAAAAATTAGGACATCCAGATCGAATAACAAACGCAGCTGATTGGGCAAACTTTATTCGAAGCAGCCACGAGAAAACCACCCGAAAACTAGCAACAACGACAGACGTGCCAGCCATAGACCCCCACTTGCTACGAATGTGGGAAGCGAGACGCAGTTTAGCAAAACGCTGGAAAAAGCAACGACATAACCGGAAACTAAAGATAAGAATCGCAGAGCTCACCCAAAAAGCCAATGATTATGCTCAAACCTTAGAAAAGAACAATTGGCTTCAGTTTTGCGCGTCGCTTCAGGGTACCTAGCACACGAAGAAAACGTGGGCGATATTGCGAAGCATGTTAGATCCGACTGGTACACGCACAGCCGCTAACAAAATTCTCCGACAAATAGAGAACGAATTCGAAGGAACCGAGGAAGAGCTAATTGCTCAACTTAAAGACATCTATCTGCATTCAGCGGAAGCACCAATCGAGGAAAGGGCGTACCTCAAATACGACGGCCCAGAAAACCCAGAGCTCGATAGCCCCATAACGCTAGCCGAAGTGCGCGCAGCGGCGCAGTCCTTCAAAAAGAACACGGCCCCTGGCAGAGACCAAATCACGAGCGCTGTGATTCGGAACCTTCACAATGAAACTCTATCTGAACTCACGGACTTCTTCAACAAAAAGATATGGGACAATGGAGAAGTACCACGCGAATGGAAAGAAGCTAAAATTATGTTAATACCAAAGCCTGGGAAGCCAAAAACTCTCCACAACCTTAGACCCATATCTCTGACATCATGTATGTGTAAACGTTTCGAAAAAGTCGTTCAAACGCGATTGGGTTCATACATTGAGACGCACGGACTTTTCCCCAATTCCATGTTCGGCTTCAGACCACACGCGGCTGCACAGGACGTCTTCTTACTCCTCAAGGAAGAAGCGCTCAGTCCCCCAAACGGGAGCACGGTAAGGTTTATCATTGCCTTGGACATTAAAGAAGCTTTCGACACCATCTCTCATGCAACAATACTCGAGGAGCTACGCAACATGGGATGTGGAGAAAAAACGTATAACTACATAGCCTCTTTCCTAACGAATCGAATGGCCACAATCGGCACGAGCTCGACCAGGTCATCGTTAACGCAAATGCACAACCGCGGAACCCCACAAGGCTCTATTTTATCCCCACTGCTCTTCAACATAGGAATGAGAAAGCTTGCCCTATCGTTGGAGGAGGAACCCGAACTAGGTCACGCAATATACGCGGACGACATAACGTTATGGGCATCCAAAGGGTCCATTGGGGAAAAACAGGACGTCCTTCAAAGAGCTATTGACAAAGTAGAAAGTTTCTCCATAAATGCAGGCATGCGGTAGGCACCAGAAAAAATCACAGCATATCCACGGGGTGAATGATGATGAGTGGGCGAAGCTCCGGAGGGAATCATCGGTAAACCGTGAATCTTTCGCGTAAATCGCCCAGTCGATCATCATGTAAAGCCGTGAGAAACACTGTATTCGTACGCTGGGATCTCGCGTTTTAGGGGGATATGCTGTGCTAGAGCCAGGCCTGCGCGGAACTGCAGGACAGTGACAGCGTAAGCAGGAAGAGCTATTTTCTTAGAGGCCACTTTAAACGCTTGAGGAAACTAGTGCAAGTAGAAGTGGTAGGTATCTCCTGCGCCATAAGTTATCATTTTCCCAAGTAGGGAAGTACCCACTACGCCATAATTACCAGTGCCTCCGTAATGGGTTCAAAGCTACAAATCACGCAGCTCTGTGTTCTTTCAAATGATGCCTCGACCTCGTTATACAATCCATTTTCGCGTCGTGTAGCGGTGTATTACTATTTTTCAACGTAACATTACGTTTGTTAATGCGATTCCGCGGGAGACATTATACCTGTTTAGGTCTTTTAGCGATAATTTTTCAACCAGAGGCGTAGCTCAGTGGTAGAGCGCTCGACTGCCACGCCGAGAGCCTGGGTTAGAATCCAGGCAGAGGACAGAACTTTCGGAATTTTTTTTTTCATAAAAGTAGACGTGGCTACGTACATCACCAACAACGAACACCATGGGATGTACAGACCCACGCCCTAAGGAGCTTCGCCCCTAAAATCAGAATTTGTGAGACTAAAAGCCAAATATTCCAGAAACGCGCAACGGCCCCAGATATTCCTCAAACTCCATGGCGAACCCATTCGCGAGGTGCAAAAGCTAAGAGTCCTCGGCATGTGGATGCAAAGCAATGGCAGGGTAGACTACGCGATTGATACACTCAGGAAAACGACCATGAACGTAGCACGCATGATACACCGAGTCACGCGACAAAGACAAAGCTTCAGGGAGGAGGAGACGTTACGCCTTGTGCATGCTTTTGTTACAAGCAGAATAACCTACAGTCTTCCTTTCCAAAAGTTAACCAATACCGAAACAGCCAAAGTTGACGCAATGATAAGAGCGGCGTACAAAGTAGCGATTGGCTTGCCCACCAACGCTAGCACTGAAAAAGTTGAGGCGCTAGGTCTGTACAATACCTTCGAGGAACTCGCGTCCGCAGTGTTGATATCACAAAGGGAAAGATTAAATTCTGCGGAACATGGCAGAGCTCTACTTCAGCAGATTGGCTACCCTTTAAGACCGCAACACGCTGGCGAGGAGACATCATTATTACCCAGCAACATTAGAGCCCAAATTATCGCATCTCCCATCCCTAAGAATGTGAGCGCGAAATATCACCGCGGCAGGGGAAAAGAGTGATGAAGCATGATGATGGGGATAAGAATGAGTGATCTGTATATACATAATAAGACATGACTGCTTGCGCAAAGGGGACATGGACGCTAGTGATCGTATTTCATTACGCTGGATACCAAATAGCCCAACTGTCTACCTTAACGCCTATGTACCCATTGATAACTGTAATACTAGCTTCCCTTCAATGCAGTTATCCCAACTTATGGCAGCTATTCACTTCTGCAAAACAGCGTGCTATGACGCCGAAAATTTCGACTCAGCTATGTTGACATAAACACTCATAATAGTCGAAACCCAGCACGTGTAACTGGGATTTCGCCTCCACTTGAAACGTGACAGGGGCCGCCACTAGTTGGCCGAATATGCTGTGCAGGGAAACGGACTCGAGCATTAAGAAAAAAGGTATAATAGTCGCATAATGGAAAGAAGCCACTTTAGCTGCATTAAATCTAACAGTCCCTTTTCATAATCCTCAACTTTGCGCATTGGTATACCGAACGTCTAGCATCCAGTCCATTTCTATTGAAAAAATGACATTGTAGCATTTGGTAATTACGTATGGTCGCCTGTTTCGGGTGAAATACAGCGTTCATCTATTGCTTGTACTCCCAAGTCAGGCAGCCTAGAGGCCGCCGTCTCCTGCTGTGGCACGAACGGAGGACAGTCGCGAAATACTATTTTTTTCTAATGTATGATACATTAGAACAAGACGGCGACATGGGCTAGTTAGTGTGCATTCATGTTTTAAAGCAAAAGCTTTTTTAAGCGCTCGTGAAGCGAGGACAGAAGAACTAAGAAATTGACAAGGAAGCGCTTCTTTAAGCGCTGCGCTGTCAATTTCTTATTTCTTCTGATACGTTAGACAGCGCTCACAGTTCGAGTACTACGCGTGCGATTGAAAAGGTGCGCGTAGCGCCGAGTTAAGACGGCGACCAGGTGAAACCTGTGCAGTATACTGGCAGAGCTGCCGTTTATTCTAGCCAGGAGGAAAAACTCGTGTCACTATTTCCCGCAGATGCCTGCACTGATGGCCTGTTTGAGACCAGTATGTTGCCGTGCAATCTCGCATGAGTGACCTCAAAGCAGAGAGCACGTCAATTCGTGGTTATAATATTATCGAGGGCTTCCACAATATCTAATGGACAAACCGCGAAATGTGTTGCCGTCCCTATAAGAGCGAGCGCCTTTAACTTTCCTTTCCACCTCGTCTCTTTTTTTTTTCTTTCTCGGAAAATTCTCACCCTCGGCCACACTGCATGTTTTGCGGTGCGAATTTCGAACCAGTGTCGTCGCCGAAAGCGCCTCCGATTTCTGATCGCTCTAGTAGGCAGAGTTCCCGGAAATACGACCTGCTGCCGAATCGTCCGTGGATCATGGCCACCCACGGAATCTTGGATCCTTGACAGCATCCAAAGATGACTGGCGCCCTGTGTTCAGCGGGCTAAATGCGAATTGTCATGCAGCCGCTAAGGCGCACATGTGATCTCTAGCGCGTCGGTTGAATACCTGTGTCGATATCAAACACAAGCAACGCCCCTCAAACAACAAGGTATCATTTTTCGAGCACTTATAAAAAATGTCGATTAATCGATTAAAACATCACAGCAAAAGCAATTAATCGATGAAAGCCTAAATCGACGAACGATTAACGATTAATCAATTAAAAAGTTTAATCGAGCCATCCCTACAGGCAGCGTCTGCTAGCGAGTTTCTTGTTTCCCGTATATATGGCACTGGATTTTGACCTCCAAGGTAGTGCCTGTGTGCGATTTCTCCTGTGCGTGATTAAACAATGAAAATTCACAGCGTACATGTAAAATTAAAGTGAGGCAGCAAGTCACCATAACTCCCATCGACCCTTTAGTATAAACGCGCGCGATCTCACGTCGATGATGTACTGGGCAGAATTCACGGTTTACCAATGAACCTCCCCAGCTTTGCCCACTCATCATCATTCACCCCGTGGATATGCTGTGATTTTTTTTTTAAATACGGCGTCTGCGTGGCGCGCAGCGCTGGTCATATTCGCAGAATGTGACCGGCGCAACCGTCTCTATGATTGAATTAGCTTGTTTGGGCGGCTTAAAAAAAGTAGGAGCATGCTTAGTAGCCTTTAATAGTTTGAATAGATACAATGTGAAAGGTATCCCGAAATTTGAGGCACAGTCGTGACACCGGTAGATGAATTCAAAAAGCAAGAAGCCAGCCCGTGTATCGAATCGCTACTCACTGCCGAGCGCTGCCCGATTGTTCGTGCTTCGGCTACACTATGTGTAGATAATATACTGCGGTCTAAAAGAACTTGTGCTCGTTTGGTTCGGAGGTCACCAACGACAAACACCGATAATAAGCAGAGTCTAGGTGGTCGTTTAGCAGTAACACGGATTAGCAGTAAACGGTTTAGCACTAAAACGAAACATTCTCGCAGTGAATTTTAGCAGTAAAATTCATTGCAAGAATGATTTTTAGTGTCCAACTGATAGCGTTTTTATTGCCCGGTTGTTTTTCTGCTGGCTTATCAAAAGAAATTGTGACAATATCCATGTCGCACTCTGTGTAACGTCTGCTTCCGCCTCGAGAGCCTGGATGTACCATGATAATGGTATGTCATTAATTAGACGTTCTGCAAAATCAGGTTATTCTTTAATCGCGATTTGGCAATTATCACGGTGCACTCTCATTATCGTAACCGCTCTAACCTAGCTTGTGTGACTTACAAACATTAGTTAACAATTTTCAATCACTGATTTCTGGACATGCTCACTTTCATAGTTATAGTCATGAACATGACTTAAAGCCTGGCTATCATGCTGATTATGCCTGAGTCATGTCCACGTTAAATTAAGGGTTCGTTTGACATATCGTGTTACGTGATTAGTGTTTTATTTCTCGAGGTATCGTTTCTTGTGATAATTTTCCATAATTTTGGAACCACCCTCTTTTAAGGACACTCTGACTGAAACATTAAGGTTATTCTAATTGAGACACTAAGCCTCTCGCCTTAATAAGTGGCACCATTGTTAGCAAAAGCAACAGTATATTTATTATGAGTCGAGTCATCTTACAACAGTAACTCAAACAAGGAAGAGGCGACACGGTTCCCGGTTTCCCAGTTTTACTGCTACCAACCGGCCCCGCTGATCCCGCCTCTGCTTGCGCCATAACACGCAAAACAATGCCGATAGCAACTGTCCTGCTAATCAGTCAGATCCCGCATACTCATAAATGAACCTACCTAACGATTCCGCGATGTTTACAAAGAGCGAAAGCAATATCTTGCTGAAACACACGCAACGAATGCACGCGTCCGCACAGAGAGCACGGCGAGCAAACAGCCCAAGATGGCGCCGCCGCTAGACGTCGCTAGCGGCCTTTCATGGCGGCGCCCAGGAGGGCTCTATTGGAAAGGTCTATACGAAGCCTGACGCGCCCAACTGCACGCCTGCGCCGCTCTCCATGCCCTGGTCGCCGTGTCACTTGCCCACCGCCGGGAAACTAGGTGGTGCGGCCGATGGAGGTGAGGTCGCCGAACATTTGTCACTACACCCTAGCATGCCTCTACCGTTTCTATGACGCAAAATATGGCTCACGTGCTCGTTAGCGGATACAGCATCGTTTACTTCTGCGTAACGCAGAGAAAACCACAGCTACGCAATCTTTAAAACGCTGGATGTTTACTTCTTTCCATCTAGAACTTGTTTTCCTAAAACCATCAAGGACTAGCAGCTATTTCACCGGAATAAAAATATTGATACGATACGGTGGACACTGAAACAGAGGAAAACGACGCTAGCTAGAACCGTGATCACTTCGGTCCCTAGGCCTTTCGCATTCCCCATCTGTAAATAAACGCATCTCACCGTAACAGCCGTTGTGGAAGCGCCGGGTAGCAAAGAACGATCCAGTACCAACGACCACGGAAGCTCAACACCTGGAACTGCGCCGAAGCCGCCGACTGGCCGCACTACCACCGCTTTCAAGGAATGCTATTCCTGACGGCGACAACACGCGGTCCTCACCTGTCGGTACATAGCAAAAACACATGACGCCCCGGACCTTCGCCGCGAAAGCTGAAGATGTTGAAGAGTGGCTGAACCACTACAGTGGGGTGAGTCGATACAATCGTCGGGATTGGGACACCCGGCTGGCCAACGTGCCATTGTTTCTCGAAGGCATGGCGCTCGCGTGGTTTGAAAACCACGAAGAAAGTATAGCCGCATGGCTAGATTTGGACAATGAAATCAAAAGCTGTTTGGGGATCCGTCTCTGAAGAAGCGTGCTGAATAGACCTTGATGCAGCGCGCCCAAGCGCCAGGCGAGACTTGCGCAACTTACATGGAGGAAATCTTGAAGTTGTGCAGATCTGTAGACCCCCGCATGAAAGAGGAAGATAAAGTTGGGCATCTTCTTAAAGGGGTAGCCGAGGACGTCTATAACTTCCTCATAGGCAAGGACACGTTGGAGTCTGGCAAACGTGATCCAACACTGCCGTACGTTTGAGACATTCAGGGCAAGGCGCATTACACCGAAGTTTGGTAGACTCGCCAACGTGACCATCGTCGCGAGCGTTGGTGTCAACCCTATAGAGTCCTGCCATCTCGCGTCAACAATAAGACAGATCGTACGCGAGGAACTTGGTAGACGTGAAGCTGCCGCAGCGACTAGGGCGCGGGTTGTCGATGCCTATTTGCCTTATGACGCAACGTGTGCGTCCATGGATACCACGGGATATGGTTACGTGCCTGGATCAAGAGCTCTGGAGCAACCAACTTACGATTTCCTCCCGTCTTGATTATCAGCAGAACGCCTTCAACCTACCACATGCCAAGGTGTCATCGTGTCATGACCATCGTGAATACGTGGAGCCAAGCCCATGGTTTGGTGACGTGCGCGAGGCCACCGTGTGCTTCCACTGCGGTGTGTCCGTGGGCATGTGGTTCGATTCTGCCCTGAGCGCCGCCGTGCACAGCCACGGTACTACAAGCATCCGCCCGCGTTTCCTCGACGGAACAGCCAGCGCAGTAGTGTTCACTGGATATGGGACATCGGGAATGGCTTCCAGCAGAACTCCCGTAGCGACACGTCCGTTGGCAACTTCCGACAGAACCACCGCGATGACTCGCCCGCCTCTATACGAAGCCTGACGCGCCCAACTGCACGCCTGCGCCGCTCTCCATCCCCTGGTCGCCGTGTCACTTGCCCACCGCCGGGAAACTAGGTGGTGCGGCCGATGGAGGTGAGGTCCCCGAACATTTGTCACTACACCCTAGCATGCCTCTACCGTTTCTATGACGCAAAATATGGCTCACGTGCTCGTTAGCGGACTTCCTACGATGGCTCTGAGAGACACTGGGGCAACTCTGTCAATTATGAGTTTTAATTTTAAGTCACGGCTAGGACACAAGGTGATGTTTTGCTGGGACAACTGTGCTACATATCGTGGAATGAGCGGGGTGTCATTTTGTCCTATCGGGGTGTGCGTTGCGAGTGTCGCTTTGGGTCATAAAAGTGTTCAAGGTTGAATGTGCGGTTTTAGCCACCCTTACAAAAATGCTATATGTGGCCATATCAGGAATTGGGCAAATGTGGCTATATATGGCACGTGCCGTACGTGGTCGTATTTGCCCAAGTCATTTTAAAAACATATGTGGGAATGAAAGACACACACGAGGAATGCCATGTAAGACTCTTATGCATATTGGGCAAATACGGACACGTACGGACACGTGCCATATATAGCCAGATATACATATATGGCCATATATGCATATCTGGCTATATATGGCATGTGTCCCCACGTGTTGAATTCACGTTGAATTCCAAGAAGTTGTTAAAAAGAGAAAAGGAATAGCGGGCGCGAAAGAAGAAGTAGGATCGCGAGCGCGTGGCACGTGGTGTTTCTGGGTTTTTTTCTCTTTTGGAATAAACGGATCGTGGCGTCTCGCTGCTCTTCAGGCGTGTTGTCTTCCGCCGGCCTTCGAAGCCTGGTTATTATTCATAGAAGTCCTCGGACTTCACAGAAGTGTCACTCTGGCAACCGTGAGACTCTGGTTCTCGGCCATCTTGTCGACAAGCATGGGGTTCGGCCTGACCCTCAGAAGGTCGCTGCAGTTAGCAGTTTCAAGGAACCGCAGTTACTACGAGAGTTACGAAGTTTTCTAGGCCTGTGCTCATACTTTCGCCGCTTTGTGCCTAAGTTTCCTGACCTAGCTTGCCGCCTGACATGTTTACTCAATAAGGACGTGCCCTTTAAATGGTCAGCGGAGTGCCAGTCATCATTCTCGCAGCTCAAGTTCTTACTTACTTCAGGACCTGTACTTCGGCACTATGATCCATCTGCTCCCACTGAAGTACATACAGACGCCAGTGGTATTGGGAGCGAGGACATACCGTGGCGCCACCACGCGGAACAACCGGTGTGACGCGCAAAGTTGGATTGCTCCGCCAGCACTGCCTTGCTCAGCAAGGAGCTGCACTGCGCGTCGCCTTTTTATTGTTGTTGTCGTTTATTTCAGCTAGACGATATCTGTAAAATGCTGTTGTGAATACGTTAATGATTGTACTAAAGATAATTAACTGTACAGAAAAAAGAATAGCTTCATTACGAAGCTTTGGACACCGCGCCGCGGCTGCTGTTGTCGTCTGCTATGGTCACCGCGAGGATACCGCGCGTGCGCAGTCCGCTGGTTTTTTTTTTTTTAGGTGAGATAGCATTTTGTGAAAACGAATGAAAAGTAAGCATCAAGATGGTTTTAGCGCGTGGTTGCGGCAAATACACATAGCTTTTGGCCGCAAGGAAGGCGTGCGACGTGTTTCTCGTGCAATTCATTCATTTTATGTTTGCATCAACAAAGGGACCGCCGTTGGTTCGAAGAAATGGAATTAGCAAATTTTTATTCACGCTCAACACGCATACCCCTGTGGAGTACGATGCGAGTGGTTCCTTCGTTTTGTGGAAAGCAAAGCAGCAGGCATAGAGCTGCATTCAATCGCGACCTTTCTCACATGATTTAAGGTGTACACACGACATACGCACGTGCGCGTCTCACTAAAGCTTGTTATGGTTCACATTACGACGCTGTGGCTTGATCACATTTTAAATTCTCGCCAGTATGACCCCAAGGACACTAGCCTGGGGCACAGTTCTCCGTTGGTTGTCCTTTCTGTTGCTTATTTTTCCCGCGCATTCAAGACTGCCGTCACATCGTCACACGGCGGTTTTCGATCGCAATCGAGCCAGTTCATGACTGCATTTTTCGACGAATGACTCCCATCCGTATTTTGAAAAAAGGGACCAATAGCGATCGAAAATACAGCGTAAGACCCGGACCTATTAGCTTACGCATTTGAATGCACTAGTACGCTGCAAGGTGTAACTTATTGTGGTCTAAATGCCCCATGAATCTATCAGTGTCCAGCATCTACACCTTCACCGATAAGCTGTACGACACCCTGCGGTGGCTGATAGAAGGAAGAAGAAGAAGAAAGCATTTAATAAGAGGAAACTGATAGGAGAATCTGTGTTTGAGGCTGGCCACGTCGTCGTGTGCAGTGTAAAAGGGAAGAAGTGATACTGGCCGGACTCATTTCGCAGACGTCTTCTGTTAGTAAATACCACGCTTCTAATAACTCCGAGCGCACTTTTCAGCTGTCGTGGCCCCTAGGTGTCTGCGAACGTGAAATAAACGCGAAGCAATGATGTTTCTAGACAAAAACACTGGCGAATGGCTGTTGAAAACGCGTGTGAACCGTCCGCTTCGGCGGAGGTGGGATCGCGGGGTCACGTGATCCAACTTTGCACGTCAGAACGACCGCAGCGCCAGCATCTCCAGTGGTGGCCCTCGCGCCCAATAGGCCTCGGACCTGTTTTGGTCCACAGTCATGACACCCTAGAATACGTGGTGGCCTATGCCATCCGTTGTTTAAGTAAGGCCGAGCGCAACTACACTGTAACGGAACAACAATGTCTCGCGGTCGTCTTCGCCGTCCACAAGTTTCGCCCGTATCTCTACGGACGCCCATTCTCAGTCCTCACAGACCATCAATCGTTATGTTGGCTCACCGGACTGCGGGACCCAGCCGGCCGTCTGGCTCGCTGGGCCATACGATTGCCTGGGATGCTGCCCTGTTCGGATGCTCCACCTTGAAGGGCCAAAAGGCCCTCGTGGCCAGGGCGCGTGCCACCGCAGCAGCCACAGGGGTCCCGGACTAGGGAGCCCCTTCCTAGAGGTCGTACAGGGTCGGCCCTTAAGGCCGCCCCTATCTCTCTCTGTAAATACTATCAATAATTGTGTTTCACCACCACCTACGATTGCTATAATATGACTTTGAAGTGTGTTACAAGAGCGGTCGCCGTCACGCCAACGCTGATTGTTTATCACGACTCCCATTTCCAACGACCGCAGGTTACGCAGACAATTTCTACAAATATTTAAAGGGGTCGTGAAACGTTTTCTGAACATTTTGTACTAAGTGCGTATTCGGGATCCTGACCCTCCAATCAACAATATGCATTATTCCGTTGCACCGTGTGCGTTGATTTAGAGCGATAAAAAACGCGGTTTCGGTTTCACTGCGCGCGTTCCCCTCATCTCTGCAGATGACGTCATCTTAGTAGCCGTCATACCTCCGAGATTGGCGCGCTCTCAGAGGCCACGGGAAAACAAACCGTGCTGCCGCTTTTCTTCCGAATGGTGGCACCGCACGGTTTCCAAGTATTTTCTTCCTTTCTGGCTTTCAAGTAAATCGATTCCTTTAGAGCAAACGCGAGCTCACTGTGCCTTTGAACTTAAAAATATCTTAACTCAACGTCCCCAAGTAGTACCACGCCGGCCGGTAGTGTCGCATAGTCGTTTCGGGAGCGCAAGAAAGCTGAGATTTAAACGGACGTTGTTAAATGTGCACTGAATATTTCGCCGAAATATTTCGGAATCGGCTTGTCGAATGCGTATTGAAGCAGTGAAAATTACAAACCGGCATCTCCAAATTCTTGTCACGACCCCTTTAACAGTAGTTGATCCTCCATTCCCCGACCTCGACACTTTTCGCAGGGAGCAACGCAGAGACAGCACTCTAGCTAATTTCTTCGTTTCTGAAGCGAATGGACAGCGCCGTTTCGTTGTCAAGGAAGGCATTCTTTATAAAAGGAATTATTCTCGCGAGGGTGCCCGTTTGCTTCTAGTCGTGCCGAGAAGCTTGCGACGTGATGTCCTCCAAGCAATGCACGATGACTCTACGTCGGGACATATGGGTTTTTCCAGGACGTTTCAACGCACACAGGAACCTTTCTTCTGGCCGAAGATGCGCCACAGTGTAACGGCGTATGTTGCGAGATGTGAGCTATGGCAACGCTACAAGCGTCCATCTGGTGACCCTTGGGGACTTCTTCATCCATTCGCACGCGCTGCTTCGCCATTTTAAGTCGTTGGTGTTGACCGGCGCGGCACTTTGCCGCGATCGACAACAGGCAACCGATGGATTACAGTATGCGTCGATCACTTAACACGCTATGTCGAATGTGCGGCAATTCCTGCAGCAACGGCAGCTGAAGTTTCTCACTTCATGCTGTCATCCATCATATTACGGAACGGATGCGCTCGTGTCATTATGAGCGATCGTGGCCCACAATTCGTCGCTGATGTGGTTGAAGACTTGCTACGCCTTTGTATGTCTCGTTTTCGTCATGCCACCCCGTACCACCCTCATACTAACGGTTTAACTGAACGGACTAACAGAACTCTTATCAACATGCTTCAATGTACGTTGATGCAGCTCACAAATCTCGGAACACTGTCTAGCCTTTCATAACTTTCGCCTACAATACTGCACAACATAAAACCACCGGATACAGTCCCTTTTATCTCCTGTACCTCAGCAAGCCCCGCACAGCTCTCGATTCTATTCTTCCGTATTCTGAAACCAACGAAACTTCTCTGGCCGAACTTATTTGCCGCGCAGAAGAGGCCGGACGCATCGCACGCCTTCGTACCTTCGCTCCCCAAGAACGCTCTAAGATCCGTTATGACGATCGTCATCAGCACGTGTCATACAAGAAGGTGATTTGGTGTGGCTGTGGACACCACTTCGCAAGCGCGGCCTGTACCAGAAGTTCTTAGCCCATTACACCGGTCCCTTCGGTGTCATGGCACGCTACAGCGATGTCACATACTTGATATCTCGGCTCTTATCGGCTGGCCGCCGCTGCAACAAGACGAACGCCGTCCATGTCGCTCGGCTTAAGCGTTTTCGTCAGCGAAGCACAACCTGACTCGACCGGTGGGATCGTCTGCAAGGGGGGAATAGATACGATACGGTGGACACTGAAGTAGAGGAAAACTTTCCTGGGAGTAGGCGGGGGTGAACTTTGGTGATGTTTGACTATATTCTCTGTTTGTTTCACATATTATACTCTGTTAAACACCTTCGACACACTGTTTTTTCTTTGTTAAAGGGTGTTATTTGGCACAAGGTAATAAATTTATCAGCTACGAATATCTCTGCCCAAGTTGCGGCCTACCTCACACATTGGCCGACCTCATCTTAGAGTGCCCATGCCATAGCGTCACGTGGTCTTGACGCACGCAGCACTCAAGGCGAAGCACGCTGAACTCAAGCGATGTCAGGCGAACTGTTTATTAGGCGAACTTGTGCCCAGCAAAACAAAGCCAATGACAATGCACAGCAATAGCGGCATGAATAGTCGTCGGTCGCCGGAAAGACTGACAAGCGGCGCAATGCGTCGGCTTTTATACACGCGTCATAACGCGTTCGCGCATTATCTCTGGAATTCCAGATGTGCGCGTCAGCATGCGAAGTTTCAAGAATGGTCGACACGGTTCCCGAAGTCACATGCAAGATAAACGCGGCTAGCGTTGGGCGTAACAGAAAGTGGTAACGGCGCTGGCCGCAAACAATCAAAGCAAGCACGCGATTCACGGGAAGGTTATAACGGCGTTCTCTTTAAACAAACGATAACCGCACGTGTCAGTATGGTCACAGAAACATCGCTTCCACCGATTGGCCATAACACCAACCAAGCAAGCAAAGACAATCAGGAAACGTGCGAGACCAAGCTCGGACCTCGACGAACAACGACGTGTCGTCGCCAGGGGCAAGGAGGCAGCGAAGGCCAGAGGGTTCCTCGAATAAGGAGACCCTCCCGACTAGGGTAGAAGCGGGACTAGCCCCACAATACCTATCGTAAAATAAGCGTTTATTTATTCATTCATTTATACTGAGAACAAACTATACCGCTACACATATTTAAAGGCTAGAAATGCAGCAGTACTTCTTAAACGAAGAAAGGTCCTTAAGGGGAAAGAAACCCAGTTGGTCAAAATTTCAGCAGCCCTCCACTACGGCTTTTCTTTCCTTTCTATGTATTTCATTCCGTTTATTCTAGGTCTTGGAGACTTGGCTATGCTCCCGACATCGGCTGCAGATAATAGTCTCCTTTTCAAGAATATCTTGCACAAATTAGCGTTCGTAGGCGAGATCCCTCACGCGGCAAGCATGGCGCGAGAACGCTGCACGTCAAATGAATACGCGTCTCACATCGCACCCGTGCTGCTGATTCACTACCAGCACCAGTGCGTATTCACGTATTTCTATAACGGGGTTGACGACGACCTGAAAATCTCTAAGCGAAGATAAAGGCTGCTTCATTACGACCAATGGTGGTGACCTTAGCTACAACAAATCTACACAATAGAAAATTGATGAAACAATTAATGGAGCAGAAGTGCCTTGCCATAGCTAGGCAACATCCTCGTTGTTTGGAGGAGAAAAGCTGCAGTATTTATTGCAGTTATCTTAAATCGTGTGTAGTTCTCAGCACTTGCTTGGACCGACGCAAATGTCTACAGTTCTTATGCAACTCTCCAAGAAAACTGGGTAAGTTCTACCACATTTGTTACTGTAGGCAGCATCGCATATCGGAGTATTTTCAACGCTCGACCTCCAGGCATACTCTTGGCAATAGCCATCTACGAAAAAAGTAAAAAAGGAAAATTATGCTTGCTTTATCGCTATGTTTTTATTTTCGCTGTAAAGATATTGGAATTCTAAAATATACATACGCACATCTCGAGATAGTGGCGTTACACTTTTTATAAAGCTCTCCCTTCTAGGAGGTCATTATTTCAAACATTTTTGCTGTTCTGGCTTCTATTTCTAATTGCTCATGCTTAATTTGATGCTTCTAATCTATCCTGTAACTTCCTTCAATAAAATTTGTTACAGTTCTTAAGTGAATTGTCTTTTTTTAGTATCGGTGGGCATTACGCAGCCAACCACGTATTTGGAAACACTTACTGTCGCATTTGTACAAGTTCCACGGTATGCAGTAATCAATCATTGAGTTGCTTTACATTAAGGATCATATATGCTTTTATTGTCTCCTGCGTTGGGTCATCCTTGTTAAAAAACGTTTACCTGCGCTGGTTCATTTGGTGGCCTTAATCCGGAGAGAACGACGCGAACATAAACTACGTTTACAATTATGATATCGGCTGTAATACGTACTATTACTTTTTCGACCGTACATGAAAACTGGCATACACAGTGCTTTGAATAAGTGACGTGAACTGGGCTTCGGTTCATTAAATAAAACATATGCAGTTGTGAGAAGATATCAAGCCTGAAGTATATTATTTATTTTCTTGATGTGTGAGTCATGACCTTATCATGTGTATATTGCGAAGTAACTGAGTGCCATTGTGTCGGTTGCGCCTCGACGAACCCGACATTCTGCGCCTGCAACCGAGTTATCGAGTAACAAGCCATTATCGGAAGACCTGCCAGTGCTGTCATACAATAACTTCAATTTCTTCAATGCAGGAACAGGAAATACCACAGCTAATTGAACAAAACCACAAAACACAGACCTGAAAGGCTAAATATATATGTGAAACTCACCTTGGTGCTCAAATATGGCACAGTTTTCTTCGGGTCCATAATAAAACAGCGTGTATAGTCTAGCTTCATACTCTGGGGGAGATACCAGGGATTTAGAAGGTTACAACTGCCATCGTCACACTTATACATACAGATTTTTTTAGGAACGCGAATATGGTACTTGGAGACTGCCATATAAAGTTCTTTATCGCCTTGATCGACCTTTTCAGCGACTGTAATGTGTCGAGAAAAGCCGGAGCCACCAGCCGAAGTATGCTCGTGTACCATGGCTATTTTTGTTGGATAATTTCCAGTAACTCTCGAATCGATCGTATTTGCCCTTTTCTTTTGAACAGGCCAGGTTATGCGGCACGAGCCATCTAACGAACATGCGATGGCCCTCCTAAGTTGGTGAAATGTCCTTCTTTCGAAAAAGGTGTTAAAGCGCTATATGAAGACCTTATTGTATATGTACAATTGGCATTTCGTTGTTTGGGACCAATTACAAAGTTTCCTTGTTCACCGGGACATAATTACTGTAATAACCAAACAGGCGTCCCTATGATGAGAAAATGCTTGGATAGACACGTTTTCTCGTTCTCGTGACTGAACACTTTCATTTCGGCTTCCCAATTTTGTATCTTTTTTTATACTCTGGCTAATTTCTGCCAAGGGATTCGGAGGTGCTTTTGATTGTGATGTTCCATGGTGCATTCAGCTGCTTTGCGCGCAGCCACATTTAAAGGGACTGTCTACCGCTCGGAAAATTTTTTAAGATTGTGGTAAAATTGGGCATATCGTGCGTCACATTTACGGGAACGAGCACGCTTTCACCCCACGAAAAAGGAATTAGGTTTTTAATTTTGCTCCGAAAGTGGCGCAAAAAACGCCGCTAGCGACACCCAACAGCGTGTTCGTCATTTTCCAAGTGTACGAGAACCAGCCCACGCAGGCATACATATTCTTCTGGAAAACTTTTATGTATATCTTACAAGCGTACTTCACCCTATGAGACATGTTGTTATAGCGTGCAATAGCAATTTGTTCTTTTTTTCGCTGCTTTCGCGGTGGCGCAGGTGGCGCTGCCTTCGAATTCGTCTGCCTGCATAGGCGCGTAGTACTGCGCTTGTCATGCACGCGGCGCTGCATGTCCGAGGCGCACCACCGCGCGCCGACTTTCCGTCGCCTCTCCTCCTCTTGTCACCTCTGGAATGCCGACCTTGAAACCGGTTCGTGTTGAGAAGCCTCCCGCGCCCGAAAGGGTTTCCAGGGAGACGACGACGCATCACGCGCGGTACCATAGTTGCTAGCATGCCTACACTAGGAAAGGAGCGACTTCGTAGATGAAAAAAAATTGTGCTTTAATAATTTCTATTGAGTTTCTGGAGAAACCACTGCACGATGGGACACTTCGAAAGGTACGCCTTCTGTTGAGTCAAAAAACGGGAGAGCGATGAAGGACGGTAGACAGTCCCTTTAACAACTTTAAGTGCGTTTCATTATTTCTATATTTGGGCTTTCTTGTTACTCCACTATTATGAGTTTCGGCCCACCACATTTTTTATATCACTGAAATGGCAGACCCATTACAATATCGCCTTTTAGCGATCCGATAAAATTATTTCTCCGGACATGCGCAATCACAGTACTGCATAGAAATGTACGCTTAGAAATTTAAATCAATAAGATATCATCGATGACGTGTAAAGGCATTCTGCATATAAAATTTAGTTAAAACACCAATTGTGTGTACTCTGGGCAACACGGTTCACTTATCATATTTGGCTGTAGTATTCCGAATTTAAATTCACTGAAAAAATTTGCGCGCAAGGCCTCGGTAGTATGGAAAATTCGCAAGAAAATGAATCTTGTAGAACGCCATACTTCTGTCGCAGATTTCTGTATGTGATTAAACATATGTGTATATCAGAGGATTCCGATGTCACCTGCTGGCTCCCTTGCATACTTAAATATTTCGCCATATATATATATCCGTTTGGAGTTCGATGGGTCCGGTGCGATGTAGGGTAGAAAAGAGTGACACACGTTCGAAATTCTTGTTTTGTTAACATTTCGGCCGGTGGGCCGGCCTTCGTCAGAATGAAGACAGTACAAAGATGCACACGTTATTTAAAGGTATACGTAGTCTCACGTTGTAAAGCAGATGTACTGCGCCTGGCTAACACAGAGTGCCACACATTCCCACCTTGTCTAACAGGCTTCCGCCTTGTCATGCATTACAGTACATTCTGCAGCACAGCACGTGGTCACCATAACTCTTTTGAAAGAAGGTGCGACATACATTGAAATAATAAATACAGATAGAGAATATGAATACACAGATTAAAACATATATGAGAATATGCATAGAATATCGCGTTTGGCAATAGAGTGCGTCACTGGCAATGATGTACTGAAATACATGAATGCGGAGATTGTATCACATTCAATGGCACTGCGCAAAGTGCACTACGCACGAAATGTAGTCTGAAACAGGAGTGAGTAGCAAGGATGAAATAAATGAAGCATATGCCTAAGCCAACCAAACATTATTATTGTCGCCGTACATGAACGCATACAACTACGTGGCATGCTGGTCAGTTTTGCCGCGCCTTCATTTAGCCCACGTGACAGCGTACTGAATTTGTGGATCAATAATGACTCCCGTATTTGGCGATTATGGTGTGATGCGAGTCCGGATCCTAAAACTGTGGCACTAAATGATTCGAACTTGTGCCCCGTGGCGACGACGTGCCTAGATATCGGCGAATGAGGGAGCGAGTGTACGTGCGCTGTGGTTCTTAAACCGATACGGAAATGTGGTTTCGGTTTGACCGATATACTGCAACTTTCAGACAGAGTGTCAAGTAAATAAACAACATTCTCCGTGTCCCAAGTAAAATTCCCACAAATTATTAAGCTAAAGCCATTAGCTGTGCTTCTAACCATAGTGGTTGTCGTCATTTGAACACACACTTTACATCTAGGTTTTCGGCACGGTTGGCAACCGGGAGTCTGAATGGAATTACATCTAACTATGGAAGACACCAGGATCTCTCGCAAATTCCTGCAACGTCGACACACTACGTGGCTCACCAATCGCTCGCTTTTTCTTTTTTTCCTCTAGGGGCTGTTGCTATGGGTTTTTGTATGTGCAGCTATCTAGCCTAAATCGGAAATCTCGGCGTTTTTCATAGTACGCATTTGCACGGATGTTGCACATTCTCGAATAGCCGTAATGCATTTGCATTCCACCCAGGCTTACACAAGCTGTACCTGTTATGCGCTTTGGGTGTGTAGGTGATTCGTATGCCTATTGTGTAATTTGCGTTTGTGTTTACTCTTTGATTTCGCCCCCTCCCACTTATAGAATCCTCTGTTGAGGCCTGCAAGGTTGGGTGTAAAGAAACAAATGGCAGGTTTGAGACATGTGTGCTTCTTTAGCGCGTGTTACGCCGCGTCGATACATGAGACCTTTATTCCGCTTCGCACTTGTGTTGAATACCTTCACGACCTATTGTATTCATTACTGGCACTAAGTCTGGATAAAAATCAACATCGCTGCTCCCTCGAAAAACAGACCTCCTGCTTCGATCATCGACATACCCACGCTTCCTGCCTCCCCACTGCGGCGTAACCTACAAAGAAATGGTCAAATCTGGCATATTTTCGCTCCAAGTTACACTAAAGACCAAGCACCAGGATATGATGAAGCCGCCACTAGAACAACACACGCACATGAGGTAGAAACGCCAAAAGGTGTTTCTACCTTTTGTGCGTGTGTTCTTTTAGTAGCGGCTTCATCATGTCCTTAACTAAATACCAACTAGGCCAACAAGCAGTATTGTTAAAACGAAACATCAGGTATGCTTTTTCGCCATTATTGGTGTCACCTCTGCTCCGGGCACGCCTACTTATCGTCATCATCATCAGCCTGTCTACGCCCACTGCAGGGCAAAGGCCTCTCCCATTGATCTCGAATTATCCCTGACCAGTGCTAACTGGGTCCAATTTATCCCCGCAAACTTCCTGATCTCATCTGCCCACCTAACTTTCTGCCGCCCCCTGCTACACTTGCCTTCTCTAGGAATCCACTCTGTTACCCTTAATGACCAACCGTTGTCTTGTCTTCGCATTACATGGCCCGCCCACACCCATTTCTTCTTACTTTCTATTAATATATCCCTAACACGCGTTTGTTCCCTAACCCACTCCGCTCTCTTCTAGTCTCTTAACGTTACACCTACCATTTCCCGCTCCATAGCTCGCTGCGTCGTCCTCAATTTAAGCTGAACACATTTAGTTAGCCTCCGAGTTCCTGCCCTGTAGGTGAGTGCCGGTAGATACAGCTGTTATACACTTTCCTCTTCAGAGACATGGTAAGCTACCATTCATTATTTGATAATGCTTGCCGAATACACTCCCCCCTATTCTAATCCTTCTAATTACATCAGCCTCATGATTCGGATCAGGAGTCACTACATGGCCTAAGTAGACATATTCCCTTACTATTTCCAATGCTTCGCCAGCTATCTCATATCGCTGTGCTCGCCCAAGGCTATTGAACATTACTTCGGTTTTCTGCATATTAATATTTAGGCCCACTGTTATACTTTGCCTATTTATGTCTGTAATCATGCTTTGTAATTCCTCTCCCGAGTTACTTAGCAAGGCTATATCGTCAGCAAATCTGAGGTTACTCAGGTATTACCCATTAACCCTTACACCCACTTGTTCCCAATCCAGTGTTCTACATACTTCTTGTAAACGTGCTGTGAATAACATTGGAGAGATTGTGTCCCCTTGCCTTACGCCCTTCCTTATAGGTATTTTCCAGCTCTCCTTATGGAGGAATATGGTGGCTGTGGAGCCGTTGTAGATGTGTTCCAGTAGTCTTACGTAGTGCTCATCTACGCGCTGATTCCCCAACGCCTGCATGACTGCTGAGGTATCCACCGAGTCAACTGCTTCCTCGTGATCTTGAAGGCATTATATAGAGGTTAATTATACTCCGGGCATTTCTCTATCACCTGATTGATAGTGTGAATATGGTCAACTATTGAGTAGCCTTTTCGAAATCCTGTTTGGTCCTTAGGGTGACTGAAATATAAGGTGACACAAATTCTGTTAGCGATTACCTTGGTAAATACCTTGTAGACGACTGACAGTAAGCTAATCTGCCTGTAATTTTTCAAGTCCTTTGTGTCGCCTTTCTTCTGGATTAAGATGATGATCCTACTCTTTCAAGATTCCGGTATGCTCGCAGTTACTAGGCATTGCGTATACAGGCTTGCCAGTTTTTCCAGTACAATCTACCCATCATCCTTCAACAGATCTGCTGTTATCTGATCCTCACCGGGTGCCTTTCGCGCTTGCAACTCTTTCAAAGCTTTCATTACTTGCTCTGTCAGTACTGGTGGAATGTCAGCATCTTCTAAACTGATTCCCTGTTCACTATTATCCTGGTTATCGCGGCTACTGTAGAGATCTCTGCAAAAATCCTCGGCTATTATCACTATTTAATCTCTATTCGTGATCACGTTGCCTTGCCTGTCTCGTAATGCATATATCTGATTTTCGCCTATGCCTAGACTTCTCTTCGCCGCTTTGAGGCTCCTTCCTTTCTTTAGAGCATGCTCAATCCGCTTCATATTATACTTTCGTACGTCGGCTGCCTTACGCGTATTGATTAACTTCGCAAGCTCCGCTAGTTCTATTCTGTCAGTTGCATTTGGTACTATCATGCGTTGCCGTTTTCTTCATGTCTTTCGTTTCCTGGGAAAGTGTGCTGGTAATCTCTGTACCTATCTTACCTCCTACTTCTACTGCACATTCCGTGACAATCCGTGTGAGATTATCGCTGACTTCCTGAACGCAATTGTCTGATTCCTCGGTAAGAGCTGAATATGTGTTCTGCAGCACTATCCTAAATTCTTCGACTTTCCGTCTTACTGTTAGTTCATTGATCGGTTTCTTTCGTAATAGCTTATTGCGGTCCCTCCCCATTTCTAGCCCAATTCGAGGTCTCACCATCCTGTGGTCTCTGTACCTAACCATGCCCAGCACCTCCACATCCTGCACGACGTCCCGGCCATCGCATAGTGTGAAGTCTATCACATTTTTATGCTCGCCATTCGGGCTTTTCCAAGTCCACTTCCGATTCTCCCGTTTACGGAAGAATGTGTTCATGATGGGCAGATTATTCCGCTCTGCGAACGCTACTAATAGGTCCCCTCTGTCATTCCTACACGGTTACACCCCATGCCATAGTTCCCAAATGCCTTGTCTCCAGCCTGCCTCTTGCTTACCTTAGCATTAAAGGCTCCCATCACAATAGTGTACTGCGTCTTTACTTTAGCCATTGTCTACATCTTCACTGAAGCGTTCAACTAGCTGGTCGTCATGGTTGGATGTAGGTGAGTAGCCCTGTACCACGTTCAATTTGTACCTCCTGTTAATTACGAGACCTGCTACCCTCTCGTTAAGGCTATAGTATTCCTCTATGTTGCCAGCAATGTCCTTGTTGACCAGAAATCCAGCTCCTGGTTCTCTTTTGTCCTCTAGGCCACGATAACATAGGACGTACCCATTTTTCAGCACTGTAAAGGCTTCCCCCATCCTCCTAACCTCACTGAGCCCAATAACATCCCACTTAATGCCCGCTAATTTCTCAAACAGTACCTCTAGACTCCCCTCGCTAGATAAAGTTCTTCCGTTAAACGTTGCCAGGGTCAGATCCAAGTGGCGGCCTGTCCGGACCCAGAGATTCTTAGCACCCTCTGCTGTGTCACAGGTCTGACCACTGCCGTGGTCAGTTGCTTCGTAGCCGCTGGGGACTGAGGGCCGAAGATTAATTGGCGTAATCATGGGAGCACTTATCATGGAGCACTAATAATTTGGCAGTGACTCTCGCAATATGCGTACAGTGACCTCAAGTACTTTGCTGTGTGGGCGTCGAGACGCCAGTATAATGCAATACAGCTGCTAGTTCACCTCTGCCGCACCACACGACGCAGGACGAGGACTCGATATACTTCAAGTGGAAGGCACTCGCTTGCATGGATTTCAGCATGTTTTTATCTTGCGCTATCGTCTGCACGCCTTCACTTGGCTTATGCTTGCGTGCAAGCGTCAAAGGGATACCGAGCAGATGATGCAAAGCGGGTGAATACATTTTCAGGAATTTTCGCCATTACAATTGTCTGAGCGCCGACAGTGCTGAAGCGATCTTCTTCAATAGCGCCTTAGTGCATCAGTGCTTAGCAGAAGGATGAGGCATCGATCGCGGCCGCCGAGGGTCACGTCATTTCCGATAGATCCAGAAATTCTAGAAGCCCGCGTATCGTGCGCTGTAAGCGCACCTTAAACAACCCAAGATTGTTGTCAGAATTTTTGGAGAACGCACTACGGCCTGCCATATAATCACAACGGGGTTTTGGCCCGCAAAAAAAGTAATAATTTCGTATACCATTATTATTACCACCATCTCCCTATTTGCACTTATTGCGATTATTATTGCTCAATTCTTGGAGACTCCAGGCGTTTCGGCGCCCCTTTTAAACTTGGGTCATGGACATTATTACACTTAATTTACTGACTATTATGGGGGTGTTTTACTGTATCTGTATTGACTGGCTGATTGATGGATGATATTATAGAGTTTTAATGATCTGAGTGAATGATAAATGCCTGATTAAATTTTAGCAGTTTTCTGTCCGTTATTTTCGTGACTTTTCAAAGCTATCTCAAAACGAGCTATATCAAGGTTTCACCTTGAAATGGCGCCAGCCCGCCCGCACAAATAGAAATTTTCAGGTATATTGCTTTGTAGCATCACGCCGAATATCATGTGGAAAGGAAATATTGCCCCATAGTTACCATTTGCGTGTCAATAATATTTTAGAATGTGCTCATAAAATTTGGTCGCAGCACTTTCTACTCAGCTGAGGATCGACTAGGGGCTACACCTTGCCCAATTCAGGGTTTTAAATTTTCCGTAGGCGAATTCACTAGTGAACATCGTAGTTGCATACCCGTATGCACTCACAAGTGCCTCCAACGTACAGAAATTATATACGTCTCATGTTTTGAAATTGCTTTGTTTCTTTCTAACGCTACCTATTAGCCCTCCATACTTGGTGTTTTAAATGCGAAACATTTCAGGCTTTCATAAATTGTGTGCTATCTCTCGTGTATCACAATATTATCATCATCATTGGTTCAGCACCCCAAGAGTGCACGTGCACTACTTCCGTGCAATGCGCTGTCTGCAGCGTTCACCCAAGCACCTCGTACTTTTGTTGCGTGGATTACCTTCCCTGACTACTACTCTGGCAAAACCGCAGTTGTTCGGCGCACTTTTTCACGTGGAAGAAAAAGAAGACTTACTGGAATCGCAATCTATACATTTGTGCATATTTTCGCACCACGGGAGCATGCGTCCTCTCATGGCGCGAAGCTACGCGCAAATGCATAGTGTAGTACGGCGATGGGGTGGGACGGCGGTAAGCCGAGGCCACGCGTTACGCGCCTGCCACTGTCTGCGGTTCGATGCGAATGCTTTTAGCTGAGCATCGTACGATACCTATTAACGCGACAGCGCTAGAGAGCTTGTTCGGCGGAAATACCGCCGTCGGTGACGTCGTCTCCCTGAGCGAAAAATAACAGCTCCGAAAATGGACAACTATGTCCATGTGGCGGAAAACATATCAAGCAATATCACGACTACCATGGCCTCCGAGACGGCGGGCGCGCCCGCCATCTCGGAGGCCATGCGACTACAGCAGAGCCTATATGCGGTTTCGCCGGATGCTCTGCATTCACTTTTTTAGCATTTAATTCTCACGACGCCATTAAAGAAGTGAAGTACTGCAGTTGCGATTTCACCGACCATGAGGCGATGCTTGTTGCGGTTGGCCGGAAGAGGTCTCCAGAAGAGCAAATCGAACAGCTGCCAGATAGTTAACCAAGAACAACTACAGAATGTGACCATTTACGAATAAAAGAGTCACGCCTACGCGCAGTTTATAATACAGGACCATGTGACTACATCACTGTAAAATTTTCATAAAGTTGATATAATAGTGCGGTTAAATAGATCGAAAACTTCTACCATTACTATAGAGACGTCGAGCGCGCGCGTTTGTGTGTGTCTGTGTGTAACAACACACATTAATAAGTATGCACTGAGTGGTTGAAGTGAACACTAGGGGCCGGATTTCGCTATCGTGTTCAATTCTTAAAGGCGAAGCTTAAGGGTCTCCCAATTTTTGAAGCAGCGCTTGCGACGCCTTTGCCGATCACCAGTACCAGGACAAAATGAGGGTGTGCCGGAGACACACCCAGACCAGCCAAATGCCCATCGGCTTTACTGATTGAATAATTTTTTTATCACCCACCCAGTAGTGACCCCTGTCGTTGCCAAATTTTCTCCCAGGTATTTTTGATTCCTGATCGAACCCTCTTGACATTCATCAATACTAGTTCTCGGCGACTTGAACTTTGCGCAGCATAATGGGTCACTATATCGTGCACGGCCTCGAAACACACTCGTCCCTGAAACTGCTCTTTAGAGCGACGAATCTTTTATTAATGTTCAGCTTTGCATTTGCTTCTGAGCTTGAAAAGGTATCAAAGATAACGTCTTTCCAGGATTCAGTGATTTATGCCACGTACTCCTGTCGAGTATGGCACCCGTAATGCCAATCAATATAATAGGGCTCTACGAAAAAGGTAGTTACTCTGCTACGACCTCTCATCTTGCAGGATTCGCTGCTTCTGATTTTTGATAGCGTTCTGCAGAGGCTAATTCGTTGCTCCTTAGGACCAAAGGCATGAAACGAGTGCGCACAATTAATAACTGTTTCACAAAAAACGTTATCGCATTAATACCTGATTCACTAAAACGATTAATAAACAAAAGAAAAGCCTCCTTCGGTCGTCAAAACTTCGCAACAACGCATGCGCTTGGAACAATACAACCTATCGACAAAGATTACGAAGGATTCACAAACAGAGAAAATGGGTTGTTTTTTAGATACTTCGCAGTTTCGCGACGTACGTTCAAAACTGCCTGCAGCATAAGTAGCCCATCGCATTTTTAGGCAATCACAAGGAAACCACCCAATGTGGGGCTCAACTCTGTTCCTTATTTGTCGGGACAGCAAACCACAATTATTCATGACTGTCTGGAGAAAATATTTGACTGTTCTTGAGCCCATACTTCATGTAATTCCTCGGGTAAGGTCTTTGAGGCATAATAAACAAAAACAAACAGATCCTGAAAATGCTCATAACATTCTTGCACACTAAAACTATACAAAGGTACACATAGTTTCCTTGTGCTTCCCATCATTATAGCAAGATAATGGCAGTGTACGAGATTAAAGGAGTGTTTTGTCTCTTACCTTTGCCTGGGTCGTACCTAACCTTCATAGCAGGCGCTCCCGTGCTGTTGGTGAAAGTGCCACATCGATTCCATTTCTTCCTGCGCGGACACCACTAAGGTGTTAGCCAGTGCGCTAACAAAAGTTTACCAAATGCATTGTAGCTGTTCGGATGTGGTAGGCCGTTCTTTTCGAAATATAACGGCGGAAATCTTACAGTGAACCAGGGTACCATTCAATATGCTACCAAATATTTGGCGCTACCAAATATTTCCAACACGGAAACTGCTCACCTGTTGGTTCTAGAGGGAACGGCAACATGCGGCGTTTTTCTGTGCCACAATTACAGTCGCTTTCAACCTCGCGTACTTTTTCTTGTAATATGATAACAGCGCGCTCTTTAATTACGGTACGAACGCATTGGGCACATTCAACTTAGCATAGGAATGCTAATAAATATAAAACCTACGCCAGTGTATATTTCTAGCAACGACATACAAAAAAATGATGAGAGTAGTAACATTGCAGGGCACACCAAAGGCGTGCAAACTGTTTTTTTGAACAGACCAGGAACGCGTTCAACAATGCGAAAGCTACGCCCAGGTTTCTGCCTCCAATGCTACTAAAGTGATTTCATTGAAAAATTGTAAACAATACACTGTTTTTACTAGTAGTACCGACCCCTCCTTTTATCGGTGCCCCATTTATGCGAAAATTGATGTACTTAGAGAAAAATGGACCTGCATATCCCACTCATTGTGGGAATCGGTGTCATCCGAGGCAGTGAGCGATGAAACTCCCTACGACGAATTCTTTCACACAGAGCCAAGTCTTACGCGTACGATTAAGGTTTTTGTGTGAAAGAGTACGAGTGGGTGTATGCCTAATGTGGGCTAATCAGGAACGTCGACAGCACCAGTGCGAGTGACTGGTAGATCATGCGACGAACCAACGTTGGCAGTCACGTCAGTGCGCAGCACAGACGTTCCTTGTGGGGAGGACGCATATCAGCGCACAGTCGCTAATAAATATAAATATACAGGATCGAGCAAAGTTTTACAAAGGCATGCCGAGTGCCGAGTGATATTGTTACATGACGCGAGAGCACATTGAACTTCGAGTAACTGCAGTGGAACCTATGCTCGTCGTTGCTACGATAGCGCTTAACTAACATTAGAACCGCAGCTGGCGTTCCAGAAGCACCATCGTCACAACTTCCGTGTAATATACCGACTGCGCCATGCAAGGAGAGCCGTCATAGCCTTGTGGTAACGTGCTTGCTTGGCACTTCGGTAGCCCCTGTTCATGACCCCGTACACTGCTTGGTAGCTTCCGAGTGTGCCTGTTTAACTGATACGTCTCTATTTCAATGACAAGCTACGGCAAACGATACGACTTTCTTATTTTTCAGTGTGTCCCAATGATATGTTATATTTGTATTTAAGTTTGTCCTTGACTGACACAGGTTGTGTAAAATTGAAACACCTGCACTCGCATGCCCGCATACCGCAGGCCGAGCACTACAGGTTTCAGCCCCACATCAGTGCAGTATCGTGAACTGTGACGTACATGACTGCTCTATTATGATGGTGGTGTAAAGGTAAGTTATCCATGTTCGTTATACATGTGTATCCTCGCGGGCATATGTTTGGGTATATCAGGCGAAGGAGACGACTATGAGAACACCGAGATGTAGCCGGCTAGATAGATAGATAGATAGATAGATAGATAGATAGATAGATAGATAGATAGATAGATAGATAGATAGATAGATAGATAGATAGATAGATAGATAGATAGATAGATAGATAGATAGATAGATAGATAGATAGATCAAAGTTGCACAACTTCGTGAAAAAATGCTTCACATTTGAAATATGCACCCGGAAAGCTATTAGGTAATTTTCGAGATACAGGCCATGAGAGATGCTTGCCACTAAGAGAGCCACTCACAATCATTGTCTTCAGTAGTTATTGTGCAAATACAACACAAGTGTATATATTTTTTAAAACGTGCTACACCGGCAGTGTGAACACGTTATGTAGAGAGGACAAAAAAAGGGAATATCCACACTTAACGGTGCGTACATTCATAGTTCTGTATTGACCATACTACGAGTTACTCATCCGCTAATTGAATTTTTTATTCTCTAATAGACTTATGAAGACAAGCTAAAGGCATACAACCAGGGCAGAGCGGGCCATTAAAGATTCCTATAAGCGACCTGATTTCGAACACATGCCGTGGCTTGTGAACAACTTAGCAGATGTACTCGTGTATGTTACGCAGACCAGTAGAAACAGTATGCTCATTTCATTGAACCGAGGTGAAATATGCCATGCTATTGGTCAAAGCCTCCCGCAGCTTGCGGAACCAGGAGAACGAGGAATATTGCATTATTGGTCTTTACGTAGGGTGCGCGTTTTAGCGCAGCTTACGTAGAACGTTCTGAATGAGATGGCTTCCGACACGCTAACTTCATTGAGATGCATAGAAGCGTCCTATTACATTTCTGAACAAGTATTAAAGACAACGATTGATGCAGCATGTTCTGGGCTCTATATCAAGTAATCAAAAGCATAATAACTGAGTCTATTTTATACTAAAAAAAGATACAATGCGCCCCGCTCTGTTCAAGAAGTTTCAGCGTTGTCTGCCATTGTATACTACAGCAGATCCTAAGAATAAATCGTTAAGCTCTTAGAATTTTTTCAACAGGCGCGTCCTTTTACTGAGGTATCCGATTGCTCGCCTGAACACAAATGCATAAACGAGAATGTTTTCAGATCACTTTGTATGCGTACATTGAAATGACATGCACATAACAGACAAACGAGCACGCAGATAACACACAGGCTCCCAAGGCTCAAGAATAAGGAGGTTGAAGAAGCAGCGCCTAATTCGAAGGCGCGTCACGTCGTGGCAGGTGCGTGTGAGCTCGAAATCTGGGGCCTGTAGATTGGCCTCGTCACCACGTTAGCGTGGTCGGGCGTTCGCCGGCGTACATTGAAATGTACACAGCGACGTACATCGTGAGCGGTTTCAGGCAACTTTTAGCTGAATGAAATAGTTCGCTGTAGTCAAATGGTTATATGGACGTGTTGCCATGTCGTGTTACTGCGTGAAGGACTCTGAGCATACTTATTACAGGTAAAAGGAGCACAATCTGCTATTCCACGGGACACCGGCTCACCCAACCTTAAGTCTCACATCATCGGCGTTTCCTTCTGTCTGTTTTCTTTGACAATACATAACTTATCTTTTCTCTACAGTGTTTGCATTGGTGTTACGTTAGTGAAATAGTTCAGTTTTGAGTTCCGGTGTATTTCTCGCCACTTTATGCAGAAAGGAGGCTTCTAATGCGCATTTCGCTGAAATGCAGCAGCTTGTGACCCTTACACGACCGCTCACACGCATATATATCGTCATGTTTCCCTCTCTCTGTCTCTCTTTTTCCCTCATCCTTGAAGAGAAGGAGGTGTTTAGCGACTCTCTTAGTCAAATTACGCGAATGCAACACCAGCTTTACCACTGCCGCTATATTTCGCACAAAATTTCATAAAATAAAATTTTTAATAGTTAAAAAAGCCGCTTTCTTCGCATGATGGCTTGCGTGACTGCGACTCGAGAAAGTTCTAATTTAAGGTGGAAGAACATACGCTGTCCAAGCAAAATTATGCGGTATTTTCCATAATGGCACCCCCCTAACGCTCAGCTTTACTAAACGCCCGGCTGCCGCGTCACGTATAATCTGGTGTAACGCAGAATTTATTCACTTTAGGTGGAAAGTTTCGGTGCCGAAGTCGGAAGGTTTACTTCTGAGGCGGCTACCTTCTCCATGGTGGTACCAATACTTCAAGATAAGAGGACGTCTTAAGTAAAATGAAGGCTCATCGCAGAACCGCCAAGTGACAGTTATAGTATACGTCAATAAACAAGTACGGTGGGACATGAAAGCTTGTGCAAGATATTTATATTTGTTTACCGCTAGCAGGTATTTGTATGACCGCTTATCGCCTCATTGGAAACCATCACTTATCGCGAAACGATATCACTACGATATTCAAATTATATGCGGATTCTTCCCGCGTAATTTCTTCTGAAGAACAGCAGCACAATTTGTAGTTCAATAAAGCATGTTGCTGGGCTAGTCCGTCGTATATCACTAAACAAGGTCCTGCGGAATAGAAAACACGGACAAGAAGGGAAGGAAAACGGGCGCAGACTGGCGACTGATCGTTGTTCAAATGAAAGGGCACGTTTATACAAAACAACGGCAAGTTCACCTACGCGCTTGCGACAAACCTGCTGTCATCTAGCTGTAGCATCACTGACACAATCGTCCTTTTTCTCCGTTATAAAATAAATTACACCATATCCCGCTAAAGGTAACCATGCGTGGATGCGAAGCAGCGGGGAGATGGTAAGCTTGAGCGGGAGACGGTGTAATTTTATCGAGAGGACGAATGAGAATGCATAAGAAGAAGAAGATCATGATGATTGTGGTTCGGTTAGGAAAGGGACGCTAATTTCTGCAGCCCATGAAGGGAGCACGGCTAAGCGTCCATGGGGGTGGGGGAAAGGGAAATTGAGACCGGAAATTTAGAGAGAGGGAGAGAGAGAGAAACTTTATTGACTATTGGTCCTGAAGCTCGGCCTTCCTAGGCCGAGGTGGGCCGCGTCCACGTTGGCACCACCAGACCAAGCTGGGTGGCTTCGTCGTGGACCTTCTGGACTGCCCATTGTTGATCCTGCTGTGACTTACTACTTGTGAGTCTAGTCCACTTTTCCCATTCTTCATCAGGGTTGGTGAGAGCCGCGGGGCACCCCGCCAGCATGTGTCTGATACCAATGATGTCGTTACAGGCACTGAAATTTAGTTCTAATTGTAATGCTGGGTGAATCTTTTTCATAATATATGGGGTAGGATATGTCCCTGTTTGAAGTAATCTCAGTGTAACTGCTTGAGCCCCGTTCAGCTTTGGGTGTGGCCATGGGAACTGCCTACGCTCCATAAAATAATGTTTAGTAATATCATTATATGTTAATAAAGCATCTTTTGTCTCCCCATAATGGTCGTGGTTGGTGACTCGGCTTTGACCGGCACAGCAAGCAAGTCCTCGTGCCATGTCATTTGTGACCTCGTTGAGGTTCACTCGAGCTTCATCCACCTGCCCCATATGCGCAGGAAACCATCTAATTTCCGTTCCTGGGACGTTTTCTTTGCCTATAAGTTTAGAGGCACTCCCGGATATACATCCTTTCTCAAAACATTTTATTGCCGTTTTAGGGGCGAAGCTCCTTAAAGCGGCACCCGTTCGTCCCTCGTCGTAGTCGTAGTGCGTAACCAGTCTTACGCTTTGACCTCCAAGGTGGTGCCGGTGGGAGATTTCTCCTGTGCGTTGTTGAACAATAAAAAATTCGCAGCGTGCGCGTTATCTAAAAGCCGAATTCTTCTGTCTCTCAGTCCCCATTAGCAGCCATTGGCAAGTTCCAGTAGGAAACGTTAGTAGAAGTAGAAGTGTAAGTGTTAGCTAAAAGCCGACTTCTTCTGTCTCTCATTCCCATTAGCCGCCATTGTTTACCTCCAAGGTAGTGCCTGGTGAGATTTCTCCTGTGCGTGACTAAACAATAAAAATTTTGTTCAAAACGCCGTTGATTGATGAAATAAACCAACGAAAGACGCCAGATGTTTTCTAAAAGCAAAACGAAAAGACGCCAGATGTTTCTAAAGCAAAACGAAAAGACGCCAGCTGCTTAACGAAAGACGCCAGGTGTTTTCTAAAGCAATGGTTTTATATTCAAAACCATATCGC